>CAUYRH010111762.1:0-30116 GCA_963574655.1 Perodicticus potto
GCGCCTGTAGTCCCAGCTACTTGGGAGGCAGAGGCAAGAGACTCGCTTGAGCCTGGGAATTAGAGGTTGCTGTGAGCTGTGATGCCACGGCACTCTACCCAGGGTGACAGCTTGAGGCTCTGTCTCAAAAAAAAAAAAAAAACAAAACAGCAGAGGTGAAAAGTCTACCACGCACAAGAGGACTGGACAAGAGCTGAAGCTTACTACTAGACCCAAGTGCAAGAGCTATATTCCAAAAGGTGGTGGGAGTGGGGAGAGGAGATGGGAGCACTAAGGCCCCCTGCTGGGGGTGTGAGAGATCTGGACTCTGCCCTGGGGCCATGGGAGCTGCCCAGGAGAGTGGAGAGCAAATGGTTGTCTGGCTGTCAGCTTCAGGTTGGAGGATGTAGCAGAGTAAGAGCAGGCCTGAAGACAAGGGTAAGGCTGAAGGAGGGGACCAGACAAGAGAGAGGCCTATTCTCTGCAAGCAAGTGAGAACCGAGCCCTGACTTTCTGCAAACCCGAGTGAGGCAGAGTGAACGCACCAACTCACGTACAGAAATGTCCACAGACATGGCTACACCCTAGTTCTTCCAAAGTTTGGCCTACACTTCTTGCCAAGTTCTATAACAATCAATGCTTACTACCTGGGAAGGTCGTCTCCAGAGCAAGAATGAGCTCCTGAATGTAATTCAAGTCAACAAGTACAGTAGAATCTCTGTAAGTTGACCACCTAAGGGACTTGAACAAACTGGTCAACCTATAGAGGTGGTCAACACAAGGAACTAGGCCTCCTATGCTGATACTTACAAGTGGTGAATGTCCAATATATGAAAATTAGCACAACTTAGGGAGGTGGTCGGCCGTGGAGGTCCTACTATATTTGCAGAATGCCTGGTTCCCCAGCACCCTGTGAACCCTTTAGGAGTGTGAGGAGGGTGACGAACCTGTCCCTGACCCCACAGCTCCTAGAGGTCAGGAGTTCAGGGGAAAGGGCCAGGTTTGAAGTTGGAGTTCTAGTGTGAGGTCCTCCTCTGTCACCTCACTGTATGATTTTGAGCAAATCGCCTATACTTAGTATTATCACAAGAATTTAATGGATCATCACTGTCTTATAAACTATAAAGCACCATAAAGAAATACTACTTTGTTTAACACTAATGTGTAATGACCAATGACTGAGGGTTGAACTGTGTTCTCCAAAAGCCACGTTGGAAGTCTAATCCTTGGTATCTGTGAATGTGACCCAGTTGGAAAGAGGGTCTTTGCAGATATAATTAAGATGTAGGTTAAGATGAGATCCTCCTGAAGTAGGACAGGTCCTTTATCCCCTACGACCGGTGTCCTTAAGGGATGAGGAGGACAGATACAGACGCAAAGAGTCGGGGGAAATGCCAGGTGAAGACACAGATGGACAGGGGAAGATGACCATGTGAGGACAGTGACAGAGACTGCAGTTATTAGCTGCAAACCAAGGAACACCAAGAATTGTCACCACCACCGGAAGCCAGGAGAAAGGCATGGACAGATTCTGCCTCTGGACCTCCCCAAAGAAGGAGCCAACCCTGCTGATACCTTAATTTTGAACCTCTAGTTGCCAGAACTGTGAGAAAATAAATTTGTGTGGTTTTAACCATTCTATTTGTGCTACTCTGTAAGGGTAGTCCGAGGACACTAGGAGACTGACCAAGCCGCCACACAGAGAGTGTGCTGAACAGATGCACAGGCTGCAGCACAGAGAAAGCCGCAGTCAGGCCCTCCTGCAATGCCTGCATCCTTCACTGTGAAGACGCCAAGGGCCTGACGACCTCCGAGCAAGATGACTTGCAGCTGGGGGACGGGCCCTTGGGCAATTCGTCCGCAGGTGCTCCTTGCGGAGAGAGAACCCCAGCCCATGGCAATCCTTGGGCACGTAGTCATGGTCTAATACTCCCCTCGCCTGTCTTGTGCTGTCTCAATAAAAGGCTACTACGGAAGTTGCTTGGGGCTATCCTGCAATCAAGGTTAGCCCGCCTCCTACAAGCTTGTACTTCTAATCCGCGTCTCGCCTGGTTCCTTTCTGTGGCGAGACTAGGGCCATAGGGGTCACGACACTTCAGCTCTTCATGTCAGCCATCTGCTTTCCAATCCTGTTAGAAAGCAAACTTTCCAACTGTTGCTCAAACAGTTCTGACCTGTCAGCAAGATACCGTTGGAAATGGGCCTTACAAGTTCTGCCCACCACTTTCTAAAACTGATACATCAAGTAATACCTGGCCCCCTTTGATGTTCCAGGACCAGCCAGTCAGAATACACAGGTGAACCACACAGACTCCATTTTCAACTGCATGGATTTCAGTCTAGATAGAGGCAACCTTGAACAAGAACTTGGTACCAGGAACACCTTCCTGGAAGGAGTGTGGTGCAGTGGGTGCTCAGAGAAAATGCTGAAAGAGGCTAAAACATGCCCCCCTACGTTCTCCAGCAGCCCAATGCTGACAACTCATACCTGTCCAAAAAGGCCACAGGCAGATCACTCAGCTCAAGGTCTTTCTATAACCCCCATGGCTACAGCATCAGGTTCCAACCTCTTGGGTGTTATTCAGAATTCTCCCCTATCCCTCTCTGGATGTTTATTACCTAGTTTTCTTTTACAAACACTTGATATTCACTCCAATAATAGGCAATTTAGGCCTTTAATCGTGAGTTAGAGTCCTGGTTCTACTATCTTCCCTTTCATACACAGTATCATTGAGCATTTATCAGAGGATGTTCTGCTGCTCTCAGCTCTGTACTCAGGATGCAGAGATAAGTAAGAGGTATTTGTCTCCAGCCTCGAGTAGCTAAAGAGCTTGGCCTTGGTTTGCTCATCTGTAAAATGGAGACAGTAACATTATAGGCAGTGTGTGAGGATTATAGGTGTACCAGGTGTCCAGCACTCAGCAGGGGGTACAATGCATTTATTTTCCTGGCTGTATCTTTGTTCAGACCTTGCCCCTGCCTATGTGCTTTCCTTTCATTTCTGCTTCTCCATGGCCAACACATTTTTAAGACCGATATGAAATCCTGATCCTTCTGTTAAGCTTTTCTTGAACAGCCTAATCCCTCCTTAGAATTCAAACTTCCCTAACTATATAGATGAAACTTAATACTCTCTCCAATTGTATGGTCCAATTAGGCATCTTTGCCTTTGTGTCTTACCCCACCCAAGTTCCTTGCCTCTCAAAGTTCTTTGTATCACTCTTTACATCTAGTTCATGTTCAAGGAGTATCTGTAGATTAGTTTGCTGATTGCTTCATTATTATGAGTCCAAGAAAAATGGGGGGAAAACATCACACAAAACTCATCAAGTACTGAACCACTTATGAGCCAACCCTCCCTACAGGCTTGAGACAAGAGGACCATCCTTCATTGGAGCCCAGTGGTGCCCGGACCTGAATGGCCTGTCTCTTCTGCTTTCCTGGCTCCCAAAGCAGCCCAGCTGTTCACACAGTTGTGGGGACCCCTTCCATGACAGGGTGAGGAGATGACTGCCAAACTGCAGCCCTAATTGAGTGGCAGGCAGGGGGATGGCTGGGACACAATGGCCCGAGCGTCTGCCTCCCCTCTTCGTGTGCACTTCCTGGCCCGTTGGACATGCATGTTGCTGTCCTCTGACCTTCAGGCAGGGTGGCTTCTGGGCTCCCAAGCCCTCTCTCCTTTCTGGTTCACACTCTGCAGGCCCTTTAATCTCTCCAGGGAAGACAGGGGAAAGCAGCTTGAATAACTTTATGAGTCACCAAAGCCAAAAAAGACAGGCTCAAAAGACAACTGCTTTCTGGGTCTGCCAGGGCAGTGGCACAGGGAACCTGGGCCATTGTCCTTGATAAAGGATGCTGCCTTTCATTTCTCCTTTCAATGAGCTTTTCCCGAGCACTGTGGCAAGGGGCTTCAGAACTCAGTCAAGGACACAGGAGTTTCAGCCAGGACTTTATATTTCAGATGGCAGATCCCCAGGCCTCGGGAAGAGAAGTCACAGACTGGCTTAAGGTGTTAGACAGTCAAAGAAAAATGGAGGGGAAAGAAAAACATCACACAAAACTCATCAAGTATTGGGCCACTTAGGAGCCAATACTCTGAGTCTCAAAGAGCTGAAATTCAGAAAAAAGCAGGTACCAAGATAGCAAAGGCCATCCCAGCTAGCCACAGCGAGGGTATAAAATTCACAGTAGCTACTATGTACCAGGAGGTGTGCGTGCTGATTTTTATATATGATTTTATTTCATCTTGAAAACAGTCCTATGGTACAGGTGTGGTATAACTGTTACTAACATCTCCATTTTGCAAATGAAGAAACCAAAGCCCAGGGCACTGAGTCACCTGAATAAGGACAGAAAGCCAGCAAGTGGCAGAATGAGCATACTAACCCAGTTCCAAGTGACTCAAAGTCTGCCCCTCTCCTCATGTGCTACATACAGTGTCTTGGACACTATTTCCTGAGTTAAACTGCTATCCTCAAATTTGGAGCATCTTAACATTCCTTTTTGGGCCAGAGATAGGCGTCACTCATGGTTAGTAAAGAAAGACATCTCAGTAACTAGATGTAGCTTAAGAGTAAGCAGAGAGTGCACATGGCTTGGATGCTTTAGAAGGCCATTCCTTTTGGGGGATGGGCATAGAGGATGGGGAGGAACTTCTTTTGAGGATGGTTTTCTGTCTCAGAGTTCTTAGGGAGAGATGGCTGCTCAGTGGCCTGGAACTTGGGGAAGTTTGTGTGACTTTCTTTTCCTTGTCCTTTTTCAGAAGCTTGCAAGTAATCAGCAAACCAAACTACAAGATACTGTCAACTGGAGGTTGCTTGGTGGAGAGTTAGAAAATAGTTTAGCCTTTACAAATGCTGACTCTATGCCACTGGTGCAAGGCCCATTTGTATAGGTGTGTCATTAAATTCTCATGACAGTCTTGCACAGAAGGTATTATTATCATTTCCAGTGAGAAAAACAATTAAGGATCAGAGAGATTATTTCTTAAATTAATAAATTTATATGTGTTTGGTTTTATTCATCCCAACTTATACCCAAAAAAAAAAAATTACAAGGAGTCCAGAACAGACAGAATATAGAAAATCTGGTATATGACCCAAGGTTCTTGCACAAAGGTTTTTTTCTCTTTACTGTGCTTTGGAGCCCCCCCCCCCCGTCACATGTCCTCTGACCTAGGGAACCACCCCCTTCAAAATACGATTCAACATATAAAGGTTTAATTGACTTGTGAATTTTCATGCGCATCAGATAATTAGAAGTGGGGGCATCTCACACCTGCTTAAGACTTAGGGGCTTTTGAAAGTCAACAATGTTCATCAGCCTCACCTCTCTGAGCCCTGAGAGAGAGCTGGATTTCAGGCTGCTACCATCACTTACAAATACCATGACCCTGGTCAGACCGTCCAACCTTTCTGTGCTTTTGCTTTCTCATCCATCCATGTCTTGGGCATATTAACAGTACTTGTTCCTCCTCACTGGTCAGGCAATAAGGGCAGTGAGTGGGGAGAGGGCTGTAAACAAACTTGTAAACCATAAATTACTACACAGACGTTGAGGGTTGATTTTTATTCCGACCCGGGTTATGGTGTGGATACACAGTACGGACCAAATACACCCTAACCTTAAGGAGAACATGCTCAAGGACGATCGCAGGATGTATTCAACTGTATTCAATAAACATATTTTGAGTATCTGGTTCTTTGATAGAAGACAGACAGATACTTAAACAAATTAAGGCCATAGTGTGTTAGATCTATTATTGAGATGGGAGACAGGGCCCATCTGGCTCTGGGGGGCCAACTAGACCCTTGACTGATGGGAAGGGGCTGCCAGTCAGTGACAGGAAGCCGGGACGGAATCTTTTAGAATCAGCAGGACGTGGCCAAGGGCACATAGGGAAGGCATTCCGAGCAAAGGCAACAGCGTGGCAAAATCACGGACACTTGAGCAGGATCATGTGCAGAGGAAAGCGTAGAGGTTCAGCCTCGGGGAGTTGGCCTCCCAGGTCTCCTGGGCCCCACAAGCCTGGCGCCCATCCTTCATCAGGGAGGCACAGGATTTATTCAGTCACTTTCATGACTTTTCACGGGCAGAAGCAGGAAACAGCCCCAAATCTAACCAACCCCAATGATTCCCAGCATTGTTTTTGCCATTTCTCACCCTGATTTGCTAGCAATTTCCTGAAGGCAAAGCAATCCACGGGGCACATAATATGAGTTCCAACTATTTTAGTGAGTAGAAATCTATTGGTTCCATATTCTTCTCTGGGGAAAGAGAGTCAGCTGAAATGAGTAGTTGTTTCCCACCTTTACATAGTTATTTCCTTCTCTCTTGAAACACTTATGGACAAGGGCTAATCTGTCCTTGCAGGCAGAGAAAAACTGTGGTCTCTGCTACCACTGCCAAGAAGAAAGGACTGGGGGTAGGAAGGCAATATTTTCTGCAATTAAAAATTTTGATTCTTGGGAATGTGAGGGAAGGATTTAAAGTTGGAAAGGAACTCAGAGGTGACCTCGTCCAACATGTTACTGAAGGCAAGACTCCCTCATAAAACTTCTTGGCTGAGTGGCTGACAAATCTTTGCTTGAATATGTTTGTTTATCAGTTTGATAATTTGATGGCTCTTACTTCTGGTGGAAACACACACACTGCACAGCAAGAAGGAGAGAAGGACGGGGGGGAAATGTGCAGTTTGGGAAACAGATCTACAGTCAGATTTGGCACCTCTGGTCACACAGATTGAGTTATTAGGACCTTAGGCGAGACATTCAAAACCTCTGATTTCCCTTCTCTAGTGGATTATAAAACCTTCCTTGTTGGGGTTGTTGTGAGCATTAAGTGGAATCATGTATATAAAGTGCCCGGCAGAGTTTCCTGGCACAAAACCAGCACTCAATAAATGGTAATTATGATCATCTCATTAGCTCAAACTTCTACCCAAGGCAGAAATCCTTCTTTAAACAACCCTGACAAACTAGAAAGCTATCAGATCTCTACTAGAATAAATATTTGTTGATTGACTTGGCAATCAGTCGATTCTAAATACCTGGGGTACACCACACACACATACACACACCCCTCCAGAATTATGTCCCGAGGCCGCCCTGTGCGGGAGATGCTTTGTCAACAAGAGCCTCTCACTGTCCGCTGGGTGACACTCAGCGGTTAAATTCCCATCCCAGACCCAGAATCTAGTAGCTGCAACTCTTCTTCAGTCCATGGTCTGCCTCCTTAACTATTTTTGTTTATTTCTTAGTTTTTATTTATTTATTTATTTATTTTGAGACAGAGTCTTACTATGTCACCCTCAGTAGAGTGCCATGGTGTCACAGCTCACAGCAATCTCAAACTCTTGGGCTTAAGCAATTCTCTTGGCTCAGCCTCCCAATTTTTTCTTGCAGTTGTCACTGTTGTTTAGCAGACCCGGGCCTGGTTCAAATCCGCCAGCCTCAGTGTACGGGGCTGGTGCCGTAACCACTGTGCTATGGGTGCCGAGCCAACTATTTTTGTTTAACTGCATGGACTACTTTGAAGAATTTCCCAGAAAACCACACCTACATGGAACAAATTGCCTACAATGTCAGGAGTGTTGCAGACCTTGTGAAGGTCTTTGTGCCTTCCAAGCCAAGCTCCACTGTGCTGGCACCTCACCAAACAAGGCTCTGAAACTACAGACACTGCTGTTTTCAGCAGTCCTCCCACAACTTCAGAAGAGGATGTGGTGCTGGGTTCTGCCATTGGCAGCCCACGGTGCAAATTCCAGCTTCCCCATCTAGTGCATATTTAAGCCTCAGTTTCCTCATCTTCAAAAATGATGATAATAACAGTACCTGCTTCCTAGAGCTGTCGTAAGTGCTAAGGGGACTGTGTGTGTGGATGATTAGCACAGCGCCTGGCACAGAGTAAACACACAATCGCTTTGTTATTGTCATTTGTCACCCTGTATCTGTTCTCTTGCCCTCTTCCTTCCATGATGTTTCAATTTGTCATTGTTCCACTTAAAAAGATGCTCCAGAATGTACACTCAGCTCCAGACAACAACTGTTGACAGTCCTGAGTGAACTGCCCTAGGTGTCAGGCAGGGGGCACTCTGCCCAAGTCAGATTTCGGATAGTGGCAAATAGAAGCCAAGCTGAGCCCCAAAGGAGCTCTGATTGGTATTTATAAGGTCTTTGATTACAAACAAGAAGAATTTAAATCGCTGATTTTAAAATGAGTGGTTCAATAGATTTTAAAAAATTAACCAAGGGTCTTGGGGACAGGAAATAGTAAAAGGGATCCTTGGAGGTATAAAATTTGAGAATCCTAATATCTTTCCCTGCTTTGCTTTCCTGCCTCCTTCTTTCCCTCTCTTTTAAAGAACGAATATGCATGAGTGGTTACCTGTGTAGGCCTTGTGCTGGGCACTGGGCAGATGAGACAGATCAGTCGTGGTTCCTGCCCTCCAGGAGCTCACAGTCTAATGGGGGAGAAGACTTAGAAAAACAACATGGTGCACAAGTCCCCCAGGAGGCATGCATAGGGGCTGAGGCTAATGCCAGAGCTTCAGACTCTGGGTGGGACACAAAGGAATAAGGGATACATCCTAGAGCAGGTACTTAAATTGAGACCTTATAACCATTTTTATTAGACATCGTTGCTGGTTATAAAAGTGATACATTATTTATTGCAGGAGATTGGAAAGTAGAATAAGAAAACATCAACCATTATCTCACCATTAAAGGCAACCACTAATACATTCCAGAGCATTTCTCTGTCTTACCACCAGTGTATTTAACATAAATGAGTTCATTGTGTCTACATATTTGATTAGCTCTTCTTTTTACTTAACACTGAACCATAAGCACTTTTCCCATCAAGCTCAGTCCAAAAGAGTGACCCTTGATGGGGGTCCGGTGGGGGGCCAAGCCCGGGAGCCAGGGCTGGCCTAGAGCAGAGATGACCAGTTGGATTTCATAAAGCAGGTGAAGTCAGCAGTGAGGGAGGAGCATCCCACCCAGGGAGGAGTGCTGCAGAGGGCTGGAGAGCTGGACGTGGCACTCAGGAGGAAGTTCAGGCCTAGAAGGTCGTCAGCACACCGCTGGTGGTTGCCGCCATGGGGATGGATGAGATCCCTCAGGGAGGGTGTGCAGGGTGAGAAGAGAGATGACTAGGGTAAGGTCCCTGCCCTCTAGAAGCTCACAGTCTAGTTGTGTTCATGTGCAAGTCATTTACCCCCAGCTAGATTGTAAGCTCCTTGAGGGCAGTTACCACTTCACACACAGCAGTCCCTCGCCAACCATGGGGGTTATGTTTCTGGAAAACCACTGGGACAGGAGAAGTCAGGCTCGAGGAATTTAGGACCTTACTGGGGAAAAAATAGGGTTAGGGGAATGAAGTCACCAGTGAACTTGTGAGATCATTGTATTTTTACATTGATATAAAGAAAAATGATTAACAGCATATTCAAAACATCGAATATCAGTGACATATTATCAACATACACTTAAACTAACAAAAATATTTTACAATATTATTTTCATTTACCATCCACCCCTTTAATAAAGCTCACCCCTTCACAATTGTAACAATGTTTGTGAATGTGTTTTTGCCTTGCTGGAAAAAATACACTTGCTAAGAGTCATTTTTTTCTGTATGTTTTTCCATCCAATTGTTCAATGCATTTTGTTTTTCATGCCTCTGAGCTACTGACTCCTATCTCTTCATCCCACCTACAAGGGGACGAAGCCCACACCCACACCCTGACAGGCGAGAGTATGTTTCTGCAGTTTGACTCATTCCAAATACCTCTCCTTTCCTTGGCTGCCACATAACCACACTCCTCTTCCCAACCTCTAGGAAGAATTCATCAACTCCCCAAAGGAATGAGCAAAGAATCCTGACTTTGGCTTCTCCGTGACTTCTGAAAGAGTATGCAAACACGAGGCTGTCAGTGACAGAATTTGGCATCTTTCTTTGGGAGACCCTAGTTCACTCACTAGCCCACAGCAGGTACTCAAACAACTCTTGTTGAGCTGAACAATTTCCTAGTGCAAAGTAAAGGATGTAGATTTCTTTTTCTCTCTTGCCATTGACTGCTTCAAATGAATATTACACCTTCACACAGCATAGACACTGAAATATTTGTAAGCACAAAATTTTCACTTCTGGCAGGTCATGCTGACAAGAGGCAACTAATAGATGCCATCTGTCTGCACTCACTAAGGCAACTCTGGGTTCCACATGACCTGCTGTCAGTGGACTCAAAAGATAGGACCTGCTAGTAAAGGAATTCTCTATCTCATCCAGTCAGACCACTTGAATAAAGCAAAAGACCTACAAACGATTCCCCCGTGTACATTATGACACAAATGGTTTTCACCTTAACTAAATGGAAGGTCTGGAACTGTTTTTGATGAGACACTAACAGAACAACATCTTTTACACGACATAATAATCAGTTACATTTACACAGCACTTTACAGTTTGTAGCATGCTTTCAAGTACATTTTTTATCTCCTTGTTTTTCTTCACAGCAACTCTATGAGGTGGTCACTGATATCTCCATTTTGCAGATGAAGAAACTGAGGCTTACCCTAAGGGGCCAAAAGAGGGCAACTCGCTAGTTAAATTTGAGTTCTCCTCCCCAGCCCCCACCAAGTGGGTTAACACTACAAAAATAAAACTGAATTGCAATGCGGTTTCATTGCCATGTGGTTGCCAGTGCCCGTGAGGCAGCCCCGTCACACACACTCCCCCGTCGCCCCCATCCCCAGCTGTCTTTCTCATCCACCACTCACGCCACAAGTTAATACCAGCCTGGCCCCTGAAGACACTTCAGTGGCCACACGCACCAGGAATGGCGTTCAGCACTTCACAAACACGGGCTCCTTTCATCCTCAACAATCCTCACATCTAGAAGATGAGGAAGTTGGAAGAGGTTAAGCACCTTGCTAGGGTCACAGAGCTGTGAGTGAAAGAACCTGGGCTAATGTGAGTCTGCCCAACTTCACAGTCTTCTTCTCCATGGCTTCCCACCAGTTCATGATTAGTAAGAAGCAGGACTGAACTTTCAACCCAGGTCATCTGATTCTAGATTCTTGGGGGGTAATCTTTTTTTTTTTTGCAGTTTTTGGCCGGGGCTGGGTTTGAACCCACCACCTCTGGTATATGGGGCTGGCGCCCTACTCCTTTGAGCCACAGGCACCGTCCAAAACATTTCTTAATTTTATTTTATTTTTTGCAGTTTTGGTTGGGGCTGGGCTGGAACTCACCACCCCTGGTATATGGGGCCAGTGCTCTACTCCTTGAGCCAAGCTGGATAAAAGTTGTATCACCTGACATCATAATTAAACCCCAAATAGCCCAAAATCCTCTATAAGAAAAAACAAATCTGTATTTTCAATGAATTTGCTGAGGCATATTGCTTTCAAATTCAGAGAACCAAAGATTTCCAACCAAGAAAGTGGGGACTGGGTTCACTCATTCGCTTTATGGGACCTGTAACCAAGTGACAAAGGGCAGAAAGCCCAGTGAACTCCAGCCAAGAAAACACAAGGTCAAATTTTATAGGAGGTTCCAGTAAAAATCAAAAGTAAGGTTGCAGAGACAGAAAGTAAACTAGACGTTGCCAGGGGCTGGGGGAGAGGAGCGTGGCAGTGACTGCTTAATGGGCACAGAGTTTTAATGTCTTGGATCTGGATAAAGCTATGGTTACACAATGCTGTGAAGAAACTAAATGCCGCTTAATGGCACACTGGCTAGAGGTTAATTGTGTATTTTATCTCGAATGTTTAAAAGGGGAGGGGAAGAATGCTACGTGTGCTAGGTGCAGCGTCTGATAGAGCCTCAGGAAGGAGCTAGCCCCTCGGTTCTGCACCTGTGGATAAAAGAGACGCAGCACCAGAGTCAGGTGTGTGCACAGCTGCGTGTGTTCACTGAAGTCGTGTGTGGGTGTGCCTTAGCTCACTTGCGCCACTGTGCCTGTCTGTGTGCATTTACACAATGGACAGGGGTAACTTCAGAATTATGTCATTACATCTTAACTCATTCGTTTAGTAAATTGCTACACCTTCCAAATTTGACAATAGTAATAATAATTATGAAGAAAATGATAATGTTATTATGCCTATTCTTAAATAACGGCAGGTGCCAGCTACTGAGGGACTGCTATGAGCCAGGCAGCCCAGTAAGTGCCTTCCACACATCATCCCATTCATGCTCACAGCAACCATGAGAAAGGAATGCTCTCCATCGTTCGGGAGAGGAAGCTGACTGAGATCACAAGGCGAGGTACTGGTTCAAGTTACGTGTCAGTAACGACAGAGACAGGGTTGTTATCAAGTCTGACTGATGCTTGTGGTTTGGCAGGGGAGGGAACCAATAGTCAGTGGTCCAAATTATAGGGGAAAGTCTTAGAATATTAAAAAAGCATTTTTAAAGAACACATAATAACTTTAACCAGAAATAACCACTGTTAATACTCTAACACATTACTTCTAATGGTTTCTATGTGTTTTACATAGTTGAAATCAAGCTAGAGATGCAATTTTGTATACTGTTTTCCCCTCTTACACTGTGCATTAGTGTTTTCCCACATCTTGACGATTCCCAATATATATCACTTTGAAGAGCTATATAACACTCTGTCCCAGGGATGCCGGAACTAAACTTAATGTTGAGTATGGAGGTGCTTTTCTTTCATTTTTGCATATAAATAAAGCTGTGGTGAAGACATTTGTCCATCTCCTTTCTCCGAATTTATAGCTACTATATATTTTTTAAGGATTTTTAGATTCTAGTTGTACACTTAACTTCATGTCCTTATCTAGAACCCTGGCTGGGCAAGAGCATCATCTCTGGAGGCATGTCTCACTCACCCTGGGGCTAGGACCAGACTCTCCAGGATGGGCATGGGAGTCTCTTTGGTGACTCTGGCCTTACCCACTGTGCCAGAGCCAATGCTCCCATTCCCCTCCCCTCTTCTTGCCTGACTGCACAGACACACAGCCTTGACCACAGAGCCGGTTCTCTCTTACTATGCCAACTCCTGGCCAGCAGTGTGGAGGCCTGCTGGCAGTAATGGAGCTGTAGCATGAAGGTAGCCTCCACTTTGGTGATTTCTACCATACCCACAGGCTACCTGCACTATTATTAACATAATATTTTTTCTTCAAAGTCAGCTGACTTTTTGACTTCTCGAATCAACTTAATAAAAAAGGAAGATGTATCTCTTTATAGTAAATGGGAAAAAAACATCTTTTCACCAATAGAAGAAAAAGGCTAAGAAGTGAGTACGATGAAAACAAAACAAGATCAACACTGTTGACGCATCATTCAGACTCAGGCCTCTGTTAAACAACATCGCAGAGGTATTAAATACCTATCAGTGCCAAAATCAGGCTCTCTCCTCGACTAAATCACAAAGATGGAAAAGAAATTGAAGTAAGACTTTCTCACCATGTGATTCGATGTTACTTAACACCACGCTTAGGTAACACACACAAACGTTTGGTGCCAGTCCCCCTAGAAAACACAGATCTGGTTCAGCCTTCTCCATTTACACATGAATAAAAAAGCCCAAGAGTTAAGTGACAGCCCTTTGTCACACTCAAGCCTGCCAGCAAGGCAGAACCAAGAATCTAGGTCTGTTGGCTTCTAAGTCTTATTTGATAGCTCTTTGAAAACTTTATTTTTAAAAAATGTTGGGCAGTGGTGTTGTATAGGGAGAGAAAAATAGGTTTTTACTTTGATCTTTCTTTATCATATCCCAAAGCATGTGATTATAGGAGAGAGTAAAGAAACAAGCATGTCTGTAAAAACAAACAAACAAACAAACAAAAAAAGCAAAAACAAATTTCAGTCACCAAGTATTAACCACCACTTCCTGTGCCAGACCCTAGGCTGTAATGCTGGATCAGTTACAGGGAAGTGTTAGATAAAACTGATGCTGAACATCTTAATGAAGGACACAATTTTAAAAGCATTAAAACTGTTTAGGAACTGTTACTAATAATAGCTAACAAGCAAACCAATCCTATAATAATGAACCATCAACTAATACCTATTGGAACTCATGATATACTTGGCACTATGCTAAACACTTCTGCAGACACTGGCTCCCTTCATCCTCACAAGAATCCTGACCATCTGCCATGTTCAGCCTGAGATCAAGGAGAGGTTAAGCAACTTTTTCAAGATCACACAGGTAACAGTGAGACCTAGATACCAATCCAGATAGCTTACTGAACATTAATACGTTCCAAAGTGCCAATGGCATACTTACTAAAGGAAAGATAAGTTGGTTGAAATTTTTGTCACTTTCATTATATTCACAAAAAGGAAGGGAAATTTTAAAATGTCCTCAAAACTTAACTGCTAGTTTACCCTGCAGTCCTCAGTCCCCAGGCTGAAGACTGATCCTGGTCTGTGGCCTGTTAGGAACTGGGCCACACACCAGGAGGTGAACCAGGGAAGCTTCATCTGTATTTACAGCTGCTCCCCTTTGCTTCCATCAGTGTCTGAGCCCTGTCTCCTGTCAGTTCAGCGGCAGCATTAGATCCCCACTGTAAACTGCACATAGGAGGGACCTATTTCAGGGGTCCCACTGATTCTCCATTGTGGTGTGTTTTATAATATCATTACAGATTACAATGTAATGATACTGGCAATAAAGTGCACGATAAGTGTAATGCACTCGAATGATTCCCAAACCATCCCTTCTGCTCCCATCCTCTGGAAAACTGTCTTCTATGAAACTGGTCTCTGGTACCAAAAAGGTTGGGGACTGTGGAGTTCACCCATTTATCAGCAGTTAACAAAAGGGTGATGATGCTCTCTCCTAAACTTTGCGGTGCTTCAGCATCAGCATCACCGGAGGTCTGCATTGAACACACATTGCTGGAATTCACCCCACAACTTCTGATCCGTGAATAGAGGGTGGTGCCTAAGGATCTGCATTTCTAACAAGCTCCTGGGGGAAAGTGATGCTGATGGTTTGGAGACCACATTTTGAGAAACACCCAGTTATGGGCTAATAGGCTTTAGAATTAGAGTGGGTTGGAACCTTGATTTATCCATTTGCTTTATGTGTGATCTTGGGCAAGTCAAAAAGGATGAATTCCACATCTATAAAGAAGACTGTGGCTAACAGATAAAAATCATTATGAGAATTACATTAAATGAGATTGTGTAATCTCTATGATAAATTTCCAAATACCTGACTCATAGTAGGTATTCAAAAAGTTGGCTGTGTTAGTATTATTGATAAACGATTCTCTAGGGAGAATCCACCATGAATCTTCCACTACATGCTTTATTGCAGATAGAAAAAAATAAAATTATACTTTGGGGATAATGCTATCTCATCCCAAATATTTATAATTGTGTTTGTCTTCTCTATGCATCATGATATTACAGAATGGTGGCTGATGAAAAAGGAAAGTGTGTGGCGGAATCCCACCAAAACCCAATACTGGTGGGCAGAGAGGGCTGCTCTTCCCAGGACCCATTGCATGGAGCAGAATTTGTGGGCAAAACTACAGGTGCTTGAGGGGATCTGAGCTCAGTGGAAGCCAATAGCAGAATTAATAGTTATCAAATAACAATATAATTGCCTGGGTTTTTTAAAGCACTTTACTGTTGAGTCTGCAGCAGACACACAGTCCCCTATCCCCTATTTTACCTGTGGCCACCGCAGACAGTTTCCATGCCATAAAGGCTCCCCACCTCAACTCAGGCACTGGGCATTTCTCTGCCTGGGACTCTCTGATGGTGGACAGCCATGCATGGGGCAGGGTTAACGTGCTTGGGAGTTAATATTGCAGAAGCAATTGACAAGAAATGAGGAACATGAGCTGGTAGACAAACACCCCCGGCTTTCTTGGCCCTGATGGAACAGTTGTCCAAAGTACTTCAGTGTCTTTCCTAGGTCCTAGGCACAGTACCAGCTCAGTAAAGATGTTTTCAATGGAAGTGACCAAATCCTCAATAGCAGTTGAGATGTTCAGCTCCCTTCCAACTCTAGGAGGCTTCTCCTCCGACAGTCCTACTTGAGGCCTGTCAGTGTATGAAGACAAGCATCGGGAAGCAATTCAAACCAGCGAACAACATTATTAAACATCAACAAATGCTGATCTTCAAGAGGGAATTCCATGACAAGAGGGAGTGAGGGAGCCAATGCCCCTAACTCCAGTTTGCAGAGGGGCCCAGCAAAGCACTGACAGTTGGCTTGGCTGTGACACAACAGAACTCCACGGTCTTGACCTTCTGCTAGGGATGAGGGACTTATGGCCAGGCCCCATTATGGAAAGGGACAAGTAGACTGGGCACAGCCACCATGATAGCCCAGGTGCTCCCCTGGACACCCTGAGAAGCTCCATCAGCAACAGAGTTGGTGGTAAAACCCAAGATCAATGTCAACATCACTGAAAACCTGCCACGCCAGGGTCACCAATAGGGTGAGCAATGCCAGGCCCCAGGCATGGCAAAGATATCTGAATCCCTCATCATGGCCCAGCCGAGTGACAGGCATTCAACTCTGTGACTGTATCCTTAGCCATGACCCTGGAGTCCGTTCAGGATGCACCGGATCTACCAAGTGCACTGAATTCTCTGACTTTGGAACATCACCCACCACATAGTGAAATGGCTGAGAGTGGACTTTAGAGCCAATTTATCTAGGATCAAGTCTCAGCTTCAACCACTTTCTACCCATGTGTCCTTGAATAAAGATTTATCAAATAAATACTCATCACTTCTACCAATAACTTTCTAGTGCTAACCTCTCGGAAAACATACCTAATTACCATGTTTCTATGTATGCATTCTTTCATTCATTCACTTATTCTTCTCCTACCAGCTCCTAGAACATTACAAGTCTGGATCCATGTAATCTGTTCCAAGAGCATCTTCTCTGTAGCACAGCCAGGCACTGTGTCAGCACTAAGAACACAACTAGAGGACCTCAGTCCAAAGAGGAAGGCAGACGTGGGTAAACGTCACTTTGTAACAAAAGCAAGGGCAGGTGCTAGAGACACCAGTGGAACATTAGCTGTATCATGTCTTAATGGCATTGTAATAAATAAGGGCCATCAAATCAGGCTACAGCAAATAAAAAAAAAATATTTATTATTATTAATATGTAATTATATATATATATATATATATACATATATATATATATATATATATATATATATATATCCACAAAGGCATGCCTATTCTCAAGAGGCTATTATCAAAAAATGAAAATGAGAAACACAAAAAGACATCAGAGAAGGCTGGGCATGCTAGTTCACACCTGTAATCCCAGCACTTTGAGAGGCAGAGGAAGGAGGCCAAGTATTTAAGATTAGCCCGGACAATACAGTGAGACTCTGTCTCTACAAAGAGTAAAAAATTTAGCTGGGCATGGTGGCACACATCTGTAGTCATAGCTACTTGGGAGGCTGAGGTAAGAAGATCACTTCATTGCAGGAGTTCAAGGCTGCAGCGAGCTATGATCAAGCCACTGTACTCCAGCCTGGGTGACAGAGCAAGATACTGTCACTAGAAAATAAATACATACATACTCCTATACATACATTTAAAAAAATAAAAGCAGGCTCGGCCCTCATAGCACAGTGGTAACAGTGACAGCCATATACACTGAGGCTGGCGGGTTCGAACCTGGCTTGGGCCAGCTAAACAACAATGACAACTGCAACAAAAAATAGCCGGGCGTTGTGGCGGGTGCATGTAGTCCCAGCTACATGGGAGGCTGAGATAAGAGAATCACCTAAGTCCAACAATTTAAGGTTGCTGTGAGCTGTGACACCACAGCACTCTACCCAGGGCAACATAATGAGACTCTGTCTCAGAAAAAAAAAATACATACATATATATTCATGTATATATATATGAAACAAACAAAAAGTATGTCAGAGTGAAAAAATAAATATATATATATGAAACAAACAAAAAATATGTCAGAGTGAAAAAATAAAACACATTCCAGGCCTCTTGTGTTCCAATCTACTCCTATTTTATCACATAAGATTCCCAATCCTCCTAGCAATTGTCCCCATTTCCCAAGGTGTCCTCAGGCTCACACTCCACACTGCTCACAATCCTCTGGCACCTCCCTGCTTCTTAAGTAACTGACCATGGGCTGCAGGACAGTCTGGTTTCAGCTCCTTGGATCCTCAGCCTCTCTGGCAAGAATCTAGATGGCTCTGCCTTTGCCCGCCTGGCTGACACTCTCCATCCTGACACGGTGATTCCAATCCTCCTCCTGATTGGTCAGCAGACATCAGAGGGAGCACACAAATGTTCCCAGAAGACCTCCACAGCCACCCCCTAACAGCTGCCTCAGCTGGGGAGGGCTGTCACTCTAATCCGGAGATGATTCTGGCTCATGAAAACTGCTTATTAGGAATGTTGGTTCAACATACCAAGCAAATGTAACACATAAATCTTGTTTGAATCCTCATTTAGGGAAAAAAAAAAGCTATGAAGACATCTTTTGGACAATTTGAGCAAACTAAAGATGGACTAGAAGTTAGGTGATAATTGTAAATTATTATTGCCTGTCTTAGATATAAACATATTGCAGTTATGTAGAATCATGTCCTTATTTTTAAAAGAGGCATGCTAAAGGATGTACAAAGGAATCAGGTATACAGAACATGAAGAAAAATATATGTGTGCACACATGTGACTACAGTATATACGGCAAATATTTCAAGAAAAATGTTCAACTCCTTGTGGCTCTGCATAGAGTGTAATCACATCCCCTATATTGAAAACTAAAAAAAAAGAGAGAGATACACAAACATAAGATACATATAATTTATCTTTGTATTTCAAAATTCAACTTGGCTTTGCCCTCAAAGGGAAACAAATCTCTGAGCTCTGCCCTGCCACTCCACTCACACTCACATATACACACATGCACGCACGGACACTGGAGGGCACTTCCTTCAATCCCAAGTCCCTAGGAGAAATCCCAGAATAGCTGGCCTGGAACCAAGAAAAGAGTTTGTGACTCCGTATTGGAGGACCCGGATTCAACCTCTGCTTGATGGTAGCTGGTGATCTTGAGAAGCCCCTGAACTAATCTGAGTCTCACTTTCTTCACTGTCATCAGACTGTAACCGTCCAGTTTCCCAATCACACAGGGTCAATCCAAGGACCAGGAGCAAGGCTGGCTATGAAGATGCTGTCTCAGCAGTCCTTATTAGTGACTATGCTATGACGCCAGCATGTGGAGGGGTATCTGCCTTCTGATTAAAGGTTTCTCTGTGCCAATCTTTTGGAATTAGGCCTCCGGGAATTTGCTGTTCTGACCTGCTGGCTACTGGAAACAGATGTAACCCTTTTAGACCTACATGTTATGGTCAAAGCAATAAAAACACAACTTGCTTTTCAATTTTTTTTTAAACGGTCATTCCCAAAGATATCTTACATAAATGGATCTGAAACAGACGGCAGAAATAGAGGCTGAGTAGAGAGATGGAACCTAACCAAGCAGCCCTTCTTGGATCGTGGGCAAAGAATGCCAGAACCTTGGCTGGGTGCCTCCCAAGCTCCTTGAACCTAAAACTTGGGCAGAAAACCTCATTCATTCAGAATCCATTAATTCTGATAATTTGCACATTGCCTTAGCTGACCTTGCCACTGTTCTGAGAAAAGCAGTTTGGCTTAGAGGGAGCAGCCCTGTGGTGCATGAGCAAGCGTGTTAACTGGGCCCAGGAGACCTGGCTCGCTCCTGACCCCACCACTGTAACCTGGGACAAGGTACCTTCCTTCTCCAGGCCCAATTTTCATCTCTAAGATAGATGGCAGTGTTGGATTAGGGCTGTCCCTATCTTTTCTGAGTCTAAGATTCTACTGTTTGTCACTTCCTTTGGGAAGTCCTAATCCTCAAAGAATTTTCGTTGAACAGAACTGGTATCTATGAAATTAAAGCATGCTTAATCAACCAAAAAGAACAAACTGTTTTAGAGTACTTTGGAAGCACTCCTGTCTGTGCCCCAGGGAAGCACAATGCATTTCAGTTTTTCACTCAGGTTGATTCACAGGAATTCTAGCCATTTTGCCAGTAATATGGTTGTCTAAGTACTCCACCTACCCGAAAGTCACAAAGAATGCTATCGTTATAGACAGTGCTACTTGGGGTATCTACTAAATGTGGGACTCTGTACTAAGAGCTTTATGTACATAACTCCTTCAAAGACCACAGTAACACCGCGGTGGAGGGTTACCATCTCCACTCTCATGGAAAAGCTGCAGTTCCTGCACTTATGAAGCTTGCCCAAGGTGACCCGAGTCACCTTGATGTCAGACACTGTGGGAGCATGGAGAGAGAACCCATCCCCCTGTAGACAAACTCCAGCTTATGAGTGTGCTCTTTGTCTTTCTTTGCAGTGAACATAAACTTTAAAAAAAGCTTTACTGAGCTATATTTGACATACAATAAACTGGACATTTTTAAATTATACAACTTGATGAGTTTTGATATCAGTATACAGCTGATAGCAACACTGCGATCAAAATAGCAAGCACATCTATCACCCTCCAATACGTCCCATCTCCCTTGGTAATCCACCCTCCCCTTCCTCATCTCAGGGGAACCATTCATCTGCTTTATATCAGATTACATTTTGTAGAATTTTACATAAATAGAATCATACAGTATATGTTTTTTGTCTGTTTTTTTCCACTCAGTATAATTATTTTGAGATTGAGCCATGTTGTTAGATTTATAAAGAATTTGTTCATTTTTTGCTGCTGATTAAGATTCCACTGTATGGATATGCCATAATTTGTTTATCCATTTACCTGTAGATGGATATTTGGGTCACTAACACTTTTGGGCTGTTATAAATAAACCTGCCATGAACATTCCTGTGTAGGGCTTCCTATGTAATATGCTTTCATTTCTCTTGGGTGAATACCTAGGAATGGAACGGCTGTGTCAGGAGGTAGCCGTATATTTAAGTTTTTAAGAAGCTGCCATACTCTTCTCCAAAGTAGTAGATCATTTTATATTTCTATTAGTCAACATCCTTGTCAAAACTTGTACAATCAGTTTTTTTAATTTCAGACATTCAAGTGAGCTTGAAGGGATATCTTGTTGGGGTTTGAATTTTAATTGCCCTAATGACTAGTGATGGTGGAGCCCATAGCTCAGTGGGTAAGGGCACCAGCCACATACACCAAGGCTGGCAGGTTCAAACCCACCCCAGGCCAGCTAAAACAATAAAGACAACTGCAACAACAACAACAAAATAGACAGGCATTGTGGCGGGCACCTGTCATCCCAGCTACTTGGGAGACTGAGGCGAGGGAATCGCTTAAACCCAAGAGTTTGAGGTTGCTGTGAGCTATGACGCCATGGCACTCTACCCGGGGCAACTAAGTGAGATTCTATCTCAAAATAATAATAATGATAATAATGACTAATGATGATGAGTACCCTTTCATGTGCTTATTTTAAAAAGAAAAACTCTCAAGTTATGACATGAAAATTTGATAAAAATAACCTTATTACTTATCCTTTATTAAACTGTTACTCTACTATGTGACAATATGATGCTAAGAGTATTATATACATCATACCATTTCACTCTTATAACAACCTAGTGAGGATGGGACCAAGGTCCAGGTCTGGCAGTGCATGGTGGCTCACGCTTGTAATCCCAGCACTCTGGGAGGCAGAGCCAGGAAGATCAGTGGAGGCCAGGAGTTTGAGACCAGCCTGAGTGAGACTCTGTCTCTACAAAAATTAGTAAAAATTAGCTGAGAGTGGTGACAGGCACCTGTAGTCCCAGCTACTTGGGAGGCAGAGGATCCCCTGAGCCTAGGACTTTGAGGTTGCTGTGATGTATGATGATGCCACTGCAAGTCTAGCCAGGTTGACAAAGTGAGACCCTGTCTAAAACAAACAAAAACAAGATGCAGGTTTATACACAGGGACTGAGACTCAATGAGATTGGTTAATTCTCCTAAGTCGCATAGTGAGTGGCAAGTTCAGGGTTTCTTGTCCAGGCCTCTGCTCTAAACCCTAAAGGGGTTCCACTATTGACATTGCTTTTCTGCAAAGCTTGCATTTTCTCACTCAGACACAGTGAGCATTTTGGTACCTAATCAGAGACACAGCAAAACATGACAGACACTGCAGATAAATGTAACATGGACACTTTCTTGCCACTCACACGGTCACTCCTTGTTTGCTGGAAACATAGGACAGTTTAGCCAAGATACACTAGGGCTGAGGCCCTGATCAATACATCAATACTGTATAACATTAAAGGCAAAACAGATTTCTAGAAAGTAGTTAACTGAGAGCTTCAAACCTAAAGGCTGGCATAAGAATGGCAATGTGTACCACATTTATGCTGTGCTCAAGAAATCACTTAAAAGAACTTTATTTTTGCTCTTTAAAGGCAAGTGTATTTCACACGTTGACCCTATATAAGCACTGGAAACATAACTAGAATTTCAGACTGAGGCCTGGTATTGTGTAGTTTAAGGGAAAGCTGAGCAGTTTGAGCAGCCCTGTCAGCACTCTGGACTGTTTTCTGGTAGCTAGTGTGGGACAGCTCCCTCTCACCCCTTCTAGTGCTGAGATGCTGTTGTTTGAACTTAAAAGATTTGCAGAAGATTTCAAAACAATCTTTTGTTTTGTTTTGTTTTGTTTTTTAAGACCGATTCTCACTATGTCTCCCTTGGTAGAGTGCCATGGCATCACAGCTCACAGCAAACTCAAAGTCTTGGCCTCAAGCGATTCTCTTGCCTCAGCCTTCCGAGTAGCTAGGACTACAGGTGCCTGCCACAAAACGACCAGCTATTTTTTTTAGAGATAGAGTCTCAAACTTGCTCAAGTTGGTCTTGAATCTGTGAGCTCAGGCAATCCACCCCGCTTGGCCTCCCAGATACACAAGAATGATTGTAAATATGGCCATATAATGACAGCTCCCTCTCACCCCTTCTAGTACTGAGATGCTGTTGTTTGAACTTAAAAGATTTGCAGGTAACAAGAACTACAAGAGTGTTAGTAAATAAGGCCACATAATGAGAGCTGCACCTAAGCAGAAAAAATTTCAACTTCGCATCTTGACTCCAAAACCTTGGCTTTGAACTGTAGTGTTCATGACCCTTTGAAGAACAGTATGAGTGTCTCTGGCAATCCTGGGCAATACTCATGACTTTTCTGCTGTCACTTACCACGTGACACTGGCTATACACAGTGTCCTTGCTCATCAGAATAAAGTCCAAGCTCCACGTGGCTTTCCGTCTCCCTAAGGTCATTTTATCCCACCCCATGTCCCCTGCGGATATGTTTCTCCAGAGCTTCCATGCTGTTTCTCTCGTTCTCTCCTCTGCCTGAGGAGTCCTTCCTTCCACATTTACCCACTTGGAAATAACCTAGACCCTCAGGATCCAGTAAAAGTAAAGTCTCTCCTTCCTAGAACCTCTCTGTTGATCCCAGGCAGATCTCGCCACCCCTTAACTGTACTTGTGCTGGCTGGGGTCCCTGCTTCCAGAGAGGCCCTTTTCCCACTGTGCACTTCAAACAGTGTGTGTCAGCACTGGGCTTACATGTGTCCTCTCACTTAGACCAGCACTGCCCAATAGGAAGAGAATACAGCCGATAATCCCAGCACTTGGGAGGCTGAGACAGGTGGATTGCCTGAGCTCACAGGTTCAAGACCAGCCTGAGCCAGAACAAGAACAAGACCTCATCTCTAAAAATGTATTAGAGTATTACATCTCTAAAAACGTATTAGAGTATTATGGCAGGCTTCTGTAGTTCCAGCTACTTGGGAGGCTGAGACAAGAGAATCACTTAAGCCCAGGAGTTTGAGGTTGCTATGAGCTACGATGCCACAGCACTCTACCAAGGGAGACAAAATGAGCCTCTGTCTCAAAAAAAAAAAAAGAAAAAAAGAAAGAAAAAGAATACAAATACGGTCAATAAGTATTCATAATAAATAATACATATAAATAATATGATAAAATATATACATATATACCATTGCAGTCACATTTCAGGAGCCCAATAGCCTCATGTGACTAAAGACTACTGTATAGAAGGGCACAGATAAAGGACATTTCCACCACAAGAAACACTTAACACCAAACAGCAGTGGTCTAGAATATTTCTTTGGGGATGTCTTCTCAATGGTGGTAAGTTTGTTGCTTTAGAGTATAACCTATTTCCCTCAAGAAGCAAAAGACACTGGAACTGCAGTATGAGGAACACGGAGAACTTAGGAACACTGACGCTATTGGCGGCAAGATGCTCCTCCTATTGTTGGGTCAGAGCCAAGCACGAGGTGTATGAGTTGGCTCTGAAGGCCAGTTCTGGCGCTCACGAAGATAAACTATTCTCCCCATACAGCTCTGCAAACCAAAAACAATGTCCTCAGCTTGAGTCCACCTGAAACAACTTCTCATTTTCCTGTGTATTTGGACATGCTGTTCCCTATACCTGGAGTGCCCTCTCCTGTCACCCTGGCTGACTCTGATCACCCCTCCATTCCTTTCATGCTTCACCTCTTCCAGGGGACCATCCTGACTGCCCCTATCATCCGTCTCTGCACGTTTACCCCCCTTGCCAATTATTCCTTTGCATGGCTGTGTCTTCTCACAGGCTGTCATCTCCTCGAAGGCAGGGGTTGGCTTTTCCTCTGTCTACCACAAAGCCTAGAAAATTGGACACTCTTGACAAATATTAGTTGAAAGACTGAGTAAATGAAGAGCTGAACTTTCAAATTCCCAATGAAGAATCCAACCTTGTGTTTAGCAATGGAGGCAACACTTGAATAAATGTCTGGTCTCTGCAAGTACCGACTCTGGAGGAAGTCAAAGTCATTGGGTTGTTTACATTCCAGGCCATATCTATAATAGGCTTAGTTCATAAATGTTTGAAGCATAAGATGGAAAGAAGCCCATGAGGGAAGCTGAGCCATTCTCTGCCTCCAGGACAAACTCAAATCTAAAGTGGTTAAGGAGATAAAAACAAAAACAAAAACCTGCTTGTCTTTTTAAAAACACATGGGAAAGAATCCAGAACCACTCCCAGGAATCTGTGGCAATATTGAATTAAGAATCGAGGGTGCCTCCCTCTGCATGCTGAGTCAGTGGCCTTTGTCTGCTCTGTGACTCACCTCACTGCCTATAAACCACCTGAATAGTTAGGAACAGGGTGGCCGAGCTGCTCACATCCACAGGTATGAGGCCTGCTCCCTTCCCCATGTTCTAAATGGCACCCACAGCAACCAGCACAGAGATGGATGTGATCTCTCCTGACTCGTTAGAAGGCAGCTGTGCAACCGCTAGCTCTTCCCTAAGCAGAAGGGGCAGGTAAAGAGTGAGATGATGAAATGAGATTGGTAGTTAAGGAACCTGCACTCTGGACTTGACGCTGTGATATGGACTGTGTAGTAGGTTCACATCCCATTATATGGCCTGTGAACAGCCAGGTCATGTTGCTTAGCATTTCCTGGCTTCAGTGCCTCAGCCTTAACAAAGATAACACCCACCACCTGGGCTGGGTGTGAGGAGTATATAAAATCAGCACATCATACCCCATAAATGCATTAATATATGCATGATTTATGTATTTATGACTTAATAAAAAGATAAGGGTCTGCCATACAGTAGGGGTTCCAAAAACATGAGGCACCATCTCCAGCTCTACTCCTTGGCCTAATGTCCCACAAACCGGCTCCATGAGATCCTCAGTTTCTCCAGCTACGTAGGTGAGACAAATCATCCCTTAGTTCTTTCCAGATCCAAGGCATGAGGGATTTTTTTAATATGAGACTTTCTGTGTCATGTTTTGTGTATGTGTGAAAGAGAGCGAGAGAATGAAAGAGAAATCATTTTTATGAAGTTCCCTTAATGGAATAAGACAGATTTAAATATTTTGATTCCAACCCACTGTGTTCTCTTTGTTTCATATATATATATTTTAAAAGCTTATCTTCGCCTTTGAGCTCTTTCAACAATGCAAATCCTTCCCAATACATGATAGAGGTTTTCTCCCTCCTGATGACTTAACGTACATTTTTTAAAAATGTTAAATCCTTATTCTTTGTATTTAAATTCTTTGATGTTTCCCATAAAATTGGTTGGAAAGGTTGAAAAACCTGATTCCATTGATCCGAGTGACTAAGATGTCAGAAAAAGAGGCAGGCTTGCAGCGTCCCCAGAGGGATAGCAGTCAGGGTCCTGGCAGGACTCTCAAACCTTTCTGCTTAGACCCTAACACCAAGATGGGAACCCTGTGCATTCGTGAATAATTATAATTATAATAAATATAATTATAACCCTGTGCGTTTGTGAATCTGTGAAGTTAGCACTTTCCGAAGAGAAACCCTCTCCTTTTGAGTTCTGGAAATGTTGTTGATTTTTTTAAACTCTCATATGTTGGAAGTTTGAAAACTTTTATGTGCTATTTATACTTTCCTTGGAGGTTAACATCAGCATAGAGAATTCCTGCAGCACAAGAACACATTTAGCCTGTCTAACTTAGCATTTCTCAAACTCATTTGTACTTGAACTAGTTTTTTGGGGGGAAAGGGGGGTGTTCTCTCTTATAAGAGAAAAAAGGTATTACCCCTCCTCACATCCACACACCAGCACATACACATGAAATAGGGAAAAAATGCTTGAAACTCTGTTCCTGGAGCCAGGATGGGGCAGAGATGTAATTTTAACTGGTTTCTACACAAGGTAAAATGAGGTTAATACTCCTAAAAAGAGAGAACCCTGTTCCTGGAGCCAGGATGGGGCAGAGGTAAGACCCTCCAGAGTCAGAAAAACCCAGGTCTAATGCTAATTCACCATCAGGGCAGCCTTATGGATATTACTTAACCTTCTGAAGCCTCCGCTTTGCTTCGGGTGAAAACCAGGCTTGTACAGGGCTTGTGTGCATTTGATGAGTGGGGGTGTGTGCTAAAGCATCTGGCACATGAAAGGTATTTTCAAAATGTGACTCTCCCTCTTCTCTCCTCTGCAAAATCATAAGTGGAGACATTTGAAAGCACACTGGTCTACTTTTTTTAATGTTCATAAAACTTTAAATCAAATTATTTCACATAAGCAGCTATCTTGGGATGTCATGCCATTACCTAGTCTGTAAGTTTTCATAAATAAAGTCATTCAGAAAAAAAAAATGGCAGGATTGCTTTAATACATATATATGTGAAGGAGAACCTACTATTTCATAAATAGCTATCTGAAATTTAATATCAAGGAATTTACCCCTGTCAAATATTACTTTATTTAACAGAATGTGATATGACTTGATGCAGTCGTGAAGTACATTCCTATCAAAATACAGCTGTTATTAACATTACTAACAACTGCTTCATCCCAAGGAGTTTTACTGAAATTCTAACGATGAGTATTTTTGAGATAAGTGTCCCTAGCTAATTTTCAGAGGCCTATCTCCCACAGAGAGTTCATATTATAATTTTAACTGGGTTTCCACACAAGGTGGAATGAGGAGGTTAATACGCCTGAAAGAGAGTCATCTAGAGGTCACCAATAATTAAATAGGAGCTAAAGGAACAGAACAAGGAAAATGTGTAATCTTCCTCGGCTCTGAAATAAAAACAGCTATCAGCCAGACAGTGCCCCTGGGTGGGGGGGACTTGATCTCCATCTGCAGTAGGTTCCTTTCAAGCCTTTCAGGATGTCTCATTCAAAATGCCTGTTAACAGCCTATGACGGGCTTTAATTATGAGAAGCAGAAGATGGGAGTCGGGGTCATGCCTCCCGTTGTGGGGGGGTAGAGCTGTCTATCACCCCCACTTCAAAGAGCACAAAGGTGTGGAGACCCCTTTAAAGAGGGTGGCTGGGCTGTGAGGAAGGAGCTCTGAGTCCACACCCCACTTTGTGCACTTAATGGAACTCGGACGTTCATGTCCCACCCCAGAACATGGTAACCAAAGAACTCCATCCCCTGCTCCTCATTGCTACACCTCCCGAAACCTATCTCCCCACTCTGCTCACACTGTTTGGGGGTGATTTGACCTGGCGCTCCTTAGTCTCCACACACACACACACACACACACACACACACACACACACACACACAGGGTAAAGGACGGCGCGGCAGGCAGCCCTTCGCAGTAGAACAGCACCAGCTCTCGAGTCAGAAAGGCCTGCGTGAGGGATCACTTCCTGCAGTGTGGTCGACCTCTCTGTCTGTAAAATGGAGACGAGATACCTGCCACCTGAGATACCAGGCACCGAACTTCAACACGTGGCCGCTGGTTCATAACAGGATGCCTAATAATGTCATTCCCCCCACAGAAAAGCACAAGCCCCGCAGTCAATGTTTGTCTGCCTTCATAACTGCCTATAAAACAACTCTCTCCACCCCGAGAGAGAGACTCGCTGGAGAGGCCAGCTGAGAAAGAAAAACGTTAAATAATTCAGAAGCACTAACATCGAGTCTGATGTAGGTATAAAAATAGTTACAAAACACCACACTCCTCTTGTTTTCATTACAGCAACCTTGGCTCCCTGGTAGAAACATGAGGGAGGGTCTTCCTGAGGCTGGGGCTGAGCTTGGGGCAGGGACTGTGGCCTGGGAGCCTCAGCAGATTTCTATTTTGGCTCTGCTAATTACTCATCACTGTGCAAAGGCAAGGCAGGCATTTGCTTGTCACCTCTATATTTTGAAACAGCCCTCTGATAGGCCGGCTTATTTTTAAATTGGAAATATGCTCAGCTGGGCCATTTGAAGCAGAGGGAATTCTCTACATCCTTCCGAAGGGGACCAACTGGTGAGCTCTCCAAAGGTGCTGGGCTCAGTTCCAAAGCTGAAGATCAAAGGAGAACACTGCTAGGTTGCCCTCAATCCAGGTGCGATCCCTCAGAGTCCTGTGCCATTTCCCTGTGTCACCCAGAAGACTATGCTATTCCTAAAAGCACAAATCCCAACTAGAGAGCCAACATTAACTCAGCACCCACTCTGTGCCAGGCACCCTGCCAGGACTTTTACCTATACCACCTCCTGTAGCCTTTCTAACAGTCCCTGAGTCAGCTGCAAGTCTCTACATTGTACAGATGAGGAATCTGAGACCAAAGTTCCTCTACAGGGTCTGGACTCCAAAGAAGACAGTCTGACTTTCCACCCATGCTCTTTCCCCCACACCATCCCCTAGAGCAGAACATGTGATTTAAAAGGGTCTTCATGAAATATTCAACTGCATTTGTAGCTCCTGCCTCATCTAAGCTAGATCTGAACGCTTGCTTACTCAGTGTATTTTTTCTTACAAGGGAGCTGCATAGAAATATATTTTTAATGCATATTTAACAAGAGGCGGAAAGGGGGCCTGCTCTCGGCCTGCTCCAGAACAAGGGGGCATGTCTATGCACACGCCTAGAGCTGCCAGCACAGGGAGGGTTAAATGTGAGGCCAGAGCCAAACCCACTGCTTCTAGGAGCTGAGGGTCTCAGAAGAGTCTCCTTGGCTGACTTTACAGAAGAGAAGAGGGAGCAATCAGCAAGTGAGAGGGGGCCAGTCAGGGAGGAGGAAAGAGGAAGAATAATAATGATCATAATATTTCCTGTCCTGTTGGAAAATATGTTCTAAGCCTTCGAGTCTGACCCCATATGCTTCTTTCTTTTGGAAGCTTCCCTCCTCTCCCAGCCACCTGGGTTTGAGAGCTCCTTCTCTGATGTAAATACTTCCTGCCAGGTTCTGAGCTAGAAGCTTCATTAATGTTACCTTGTTTCAGTCTTACAGCAGGTATTGCTACCTCACATTAAAGAGGATGAAACTAAAATGGAGAGTTCAGTTCATCTGCCAAAAGTCACACAAGCCAGCCCAATGGTTCCCAACATGGCACAATCTGGCATTCCTTTGCTATGGAACTTTTGGTAATGTCTAGAAACATTTTTCATTGTCCCAAATGGTGGAAAAGGCCCTGGAATCTAGTGGGCTGAGGCCAGGGATGCTGTTAACTATCCTATAACACACAGGACAGCCACCCCTACAACAAAGAATTATTTTTTTTTTAAATACATGTATTTTATTATTCTTCATTACATTATTCCCCCCCCCCACCCGTCCGTGATAAGACAGAATTGATTTACAGAAAAGAATACAGAAAACACCAAAGCTCCTGGTAGTGGGAGAGATTTCAAGT
>CAUYRH010111764.1:0-19841 GCA_963574655.1 Perodicticus potto
CTAACTTTAATACAATAGCAATCAAAATCCTCCCAGAGACTGTTATAGAGCTTGATATACTAATCCTATAGTTCATACTGTGAATACACATTTTACAAAAGTACAAAAACAGGAATATTGATGATAGACATCAACTATAGGAATGATAAAGGCTTTAGTTATAATTATAACATTTCATTACTCAAGAAAAGTTTAGCAATCTGAGGCAATATGGCAAAATGTTAATGTATGTTAAATCTGGGGTGTTGGCACATGAGTTTTTATTATAATTTTTTCTGAACTTTTCTCTTTTAAAATTTTGCATAATTTAAGTATTTTTAGAAGGCAAGCCAGTGATGTTGAGTGCTGCTATTAGAACAAAATGCCTGCTCCATCATCCTGTGTATTTGGTGTCATAGCCATCCCTGCCAACTTCAGCAAGAGCTGATGGTATGAGGTGAAGGGACCCGATGGGTTGGGCTGAGTACATGCAGACAGTGAATATAGGACATGTGGTTTAAAAACCCATGTGTTTATTTGAACTAATCCAACAAAGTGAAAGTTGTGTGCATAGCACAGAAAGCTGCACAAAACGACCTCTGTCCTCAAAGAGCTAACAGTATGGTGAGGCCATTTTATCAGCCCTCTTCTCCCCCATGGGTGGCATGACTCTCCTGGAGGCTCTAGTGGCATTACAATGTGTGAGAGGTGTCTGGCCTACAAAGGTGCTGCACAGAAATCAGGAGCCATGCTCTCTAGTTGCTGCCTCTATGTCCATTGACATCCTTGGGTCTTTGTGATTCTGGTGCATTTCCAGTACCATGGCACATGCCGCCATCCACAACTGAAGCTGTTCATCACAACCACGAGGTGACCTGTAATCTTCTGGTCTTTCACTCCTTTGTTATCTCCTGGAACATGGGGGGAGCCTGGGCAACTTTCAGGTGCTTTATTGTGTCACTGTGGAGTCTAGAAAGCTTGGAGGGGGGCTCCTTTCTGGAGAGTCACCCTGGGTGGGTGTAGGTAAACAACAGGCTCTAGGTCTCCTTCCAAAAGCCACTCACCCGCACCAACTTGACTTGCTTCTTTCTCTAGATATCCACTGTCCTTAACTCAAGAAACGTAATCCAGGCAAGGCAACAGAGTAGTAGGATATCATTCTCTTCCCATCTATATCTGCATTCTACCAGAGTTAAGGTTCTTAAACATAAAAGCTAAAAATCAGTGTTTCTGTCCTCTAATTCTTTCCACCCTGCTACCATCAATGTTTCATTATTAAAATGTTCAAATATACAGAAAAGTTGAAAGAATTTTTCCATGGACACCAATATACTTACCATTTAGATTCTAACGAAATTAACAATTCATTTAGCTCTCTTTAGAGTTTATCTATCTTCCATCAGTCTGTCATTATTTTTTCATTCGTTTGGAAGTTGTTCTTGTGAATTCTTTTTTTATTACTTAAAAATATTAAGGAAGTACAAATGTTTTTATTATGCATTACATTTTATAGTCATTAGGTCAGGGCTTTTAGTGTGCCAATCACTTGAATAGTGCTCATTATACCTGTCAGGTAGGTTTTTACTCCTCCGCTACTCTCTCCCACCCCCCTTTTGGGTTTCCCATGACTTTTACATCTCTTTGTGCCCACGTGTGCTCTTGGTTAGCTCCCAATTATTACTGAATACATGTGGTGTTTATTTTTCCATTCTTGAGATCTTTCCCTTAGGAAAATCATTTCCAGTTCCATTCAATTTGCTGCAAAAAAAAACATCATTTCATTCCTTTTCATGACTGCATGCTCCATGGCATAATTATACCACATTATCTTAATCCACTCATGAATTGATGGGAACGTATGTTGTTGCCACATCATTGTGACTGTGAATTGTGCTGCAATAAACATTCAAGTGCAGGTATCTTTTTAAAAAGTGACATTTTCACTTTTGTAACTACCCGGTATTGGGATTGCTGGGTCAAATGATAGGTCTACATTCATTTCTTACAGAAATCTCCATAATGTTTTCCGTAGAGGTTGTGCTAATCTGCAGTCCCACCAACAATATGTAAGCATTGCTTTCACTCTGCATCCAAACCACCATCTACTGTTTTTTGACTTTCTAATAATATTCATTTTGACAAGGATAGGTGTTGTGGTTTTAATTTGCATTTCCCTGATGATTAGTGATCTTGGGCATTTTTCATATGTTTATATGGCCACCTATCTTCCTTAAAAAAAAAAAAACAGTACCATGTTGTTTGGGTTACTATAGCTTGTCAGATTTGTTCTTTTTATTTAAGATTTCTTTGGCTATTGAGGCTCTTTTTTTGCTTCCAAATGAAGCATAGAATCATTTTTTTCTAGATGTGTAAAATACAATGCCAGTATTGTGATAGGGATTGCATTGAATCTGTAAAGAAATTAAAATGGAAATCAAAAGATTCCTTTAACTGAATGACAAAGGGGACACAAGCTGTCAAAAGCAATGAAATATAGAAAAAGCAGTCCTGAAGAGAAAACCCATAGCCTTAAATGTCCACATTAAAAACACAAAAAGATCACAAATTAACAACCTAATGTCACACCTTAAGGAACTAGAAAAAGAAGAGTAAAACAAACCCCAAGACAGCATTAAAAAAAGAGATAACAAAGCTTAAAGCTGAACTAAATTAAATGGAAGCCCCCCAAAATAAAATACAATATGATCAATGAAACAAAATTTGGTTCCTTGAAAGAGAAACAAACTGACAGATCTCTAGGTAGATTAACTAGAAATAGAAGGTAAAAGACCAAAATAAATTCAATCAGAAATGGAAAAGGAGATACTACAACTGACACCACAGAAATAGAAAATATCCATGAATACTTCAAAAATCTCTACAAACATAAACTAGAAAACATAGAAGAAAGGGATAAATTCTTGGAAGCACTCAACCTCCCATGACTCAGTCAGGAAGACATAGAAATCCTGAACAGGCCAGTAACATGCAACAAGATTGAAGCAATAAAAACGCTCAACAAAGAAAAGCCCAGGACCAGAGGGATTCGCAGCCATGTTCTACCATAGCTACAAAGAATTGATACCTATCCTGCAGGAATTATTCCATAACAGTGAGAAGGAGGGACTCCTCTATAACTCATTTGATGAAGCCAGTGTAACCTAGATATCAAAGCCAGGAAAGAACACTACAAAAAAAGAAAACTACAGACTAATATTCCTTATGAATATAGATACAAAAACCCTCAACCAAATGCTAGCAAACTGAATTCAACAGCCTGTCAAGAATAATTCACCATGATCAAGTGGGTTTCATCCTAGGGATACAAGGATGGTTCAATGTGCACAAATCAATAAACTCAATTCAACACATAAACAGAAGCAAAAACAAAGACTATATGATCATCTCAATAGACACAGAAAAAGTATTCAATCAAATCCAGCACCCTTTCATGATAAAAACCCTCAACAAACTAGGCATAGAAGGAACGTACCTCAAAATGAGAAAAGCCATATATGACAAACCCATAGCCGACATCATACTGAATGGAGAAAAGTTAAAAGCCTTCCCCCTAAGAAATGGAACAAGACAAGCATGCCCACTGTCACCTCTTCTATTCAACATAGTACTGGAAATCCTAGACAGAGAAATCAGAGAGAAAGAAATAAAGTGTGTCCAAATTGGAAAAGAGGAGGTCAAATTATTGCTTTTCACTAATGATACTACCCTGTATCTAGAAAATCCCAAAGACTCCACCAAAAGACTTGCAGAATTGATGAATAAAGTCAGAAAAGTCTCAGATTACAAAATCAATGTGCCCAAGTAAGTAGCATTTCTGTATACTAACAACAGTCAAGCTGAGAGCCAAATCAAAGGCTCAATACCATTCATAATAGTTACAAAGAAAATAAAATACCTACCAATATACTTAACCAAGGAAGTGAACCATCTCTGCAAAAAGAACTATGAAACACCGAAGAAAGAAATTACAGATGACACATACAAATGGAAAAATGTCTCATACTCATGGATTGGTGGAATCAACACTGTTAAAATGTCCATACTGTCCGAAGTCTGTCATTATTTTTTCAGGCATTTCAAAATAAATTTGCAGAGACGAGTATATTTTATTCCTAAACCTGCGGCATGAATAACATTAACTACACCATAATAATTGTTTAGTTATTCTAGGTAAAATTTATTTGTGGTGAAATCACAAATTTGAATGCACTGTTCAGTGAGTTTCAACAAATGCATGCACTTGGGTAACCATAACCTCTCTCAAAGTATGCATTACCATCCTTAAAAGAGCTTTCTCATATACACAGACAGTCAAAATCCACCCATTTTCCAGGCCACTTTTTAAAAGGATCTAGAAAGTTACTTTTCTGTGTTTTTCCCCACAACTACAAACACTAAACATGGCCACTTACTCTGCCATAATCCCCCTCCTCATGTGCCCTGGGCACTTCCAGTAGAATAAGACGATTGCACGTGGAATTCTACGATGCCTGCAGAGAAAGGGGTGGCATGCCTCCTTCAGAAATTTCCTCTCCAGACTGTCCAATGAATCCTTTGGCCTATTTCCAATTTGCCCCAGACCTAGAGACTTAAAGATTCCCTGATCTGAACACCATTGCACCCAAAGTGTCATGTAAAGAGGTAAAGAGCCCTCTCCATACCAGGGAAAGTGACTTTGACTTCCTCATACTGCACCAGATCGGCACATTTTTCAATAACACATAGCATTAAAAATTTTGATTTTGGTGGTCCACTCTCTGCCCCTAGATAAGTCAATGACCATATGATCCACACACGCCATTATATCCATTTTTTGGTCTCCCCAAGAATATGACCATCTTTTTTCCTCCCAAACAAATGAATTATAGAATAAAAATAGTCTTATTTCTATGTTTGAGGTGAGATAGCACTGAAGGTAGTGGTTTACTCTTCCTGTACTGAGCTTTATGGCAGGCAAGAAAGACTGTCTCTTGGACAAGGGTACAGCTATTATTTAAAAGCCATCTACTGCCTGTAGTTTCAGCTACTCCAAAGGCTGAAGCAGGAGGAACACTTGAGCCCAGATGTTTGAGGCCCACCTAAGCAGCATAGTGAGACCCTGTCTCTAAAAAACTGAAAATCCATCCAGAAGACTGAATGAATATTTTTATAATGATGCTTTCAAAAAACACACCAAATTATTACTATGTTTAGTTCATTCATTTATTTTTACTTTTAAACTTAAGACTATGAAAATTAAGCAGGGTGTGGTGGTTCACGCCTGTAATCCTAGCAGTCTGAGAAGCCAAGACGGTGAATTCCCTGAGCTCAGGAGTTTGAGACCAGCCTGACCAAGAGCTAGGCCCCGTCTCTATTAAAAATAGAAAAATTAGCCAGGCATGATGGTGGGCACCTGTAGTCCCAGCTACTTGGGAGGTTGAGGCAGGAGGATCCTTGAGACCAAGAGACTGAGGTTGCTGTGAGCTAGGCTGACACCATGGTACTACTCTACCAGAGTGACAGAGTGAGACTCTGTCTTAAAAAAAAAAAAATAAAACTACAAGAATTAAGTTATACTTACTGAAAAAATTCACTCTTAATATATAATAAGGTATTCACTTCTGCAATGTGATATTTTAAATAAGTTAGCAGATAAGTTTTCACTTAAAAACAAAAATCACTGTGATATTCTGTATTTCAGAAATACTTTCTCCTATTAGGAAAACTAATCTTTTCCATTATACTTCAGTAAATTGGAAAAGCATTCCCAGTGGGCATTATTTTAACAGTAACCAAAGGACATTTGGCCACAATAGCAGCGCAAACGTGTTAACCAAGTTACTGGTCTTTTCTGATAATCAAATAAAAAAAAGTTACAACCCAGTGTTCTGAATAATGAGCATTTGATTTCTACTTCTTCAAGGGACCTTTAAAGAGTTGATGGCCAGACTACTGTTAGGTTAGAAAACCTCTTTAAAGAGACAAAGTTTTCAAATACATATTGTCAGTGGAGGTTGCCCACAGTGCTGCAAGTACAGTGAATGTGACTGTAGCAACTTCAGACCATCACCCTAAGGGATGTACAGAACCCATCGTCCATCTGCAAAGAGACAGAGGAGCTTTCATGGGGAGGTTTTAAGGCCTTCAAAAAATAATTTGCATCAGTACCTCCCCATTGCTAATTTAAGCTAACCTTCTGGCCCTCTCCCATTATTGCTACTAATATATATTGAGTACTTCTGCCACCCCTGAGGATATTCCAGGAACATGTTACACCAGGTGACTGCGAAGAAACTTGCCTCCTCATACCGTTCAGTAAGGTGACACTCATCCAGTTCTCTGCTGGAAATCAGCAACTCCCAATGTCAAATTGCCTGTTCTGTTATTGTATAGTGTCCATTTGTCTTTTATTGCATTTGTTTTGATGAGAAATAATATAATTTCTCTTGCAGAATTTAGGGAGGTGAGAAAGTAAATGCCCAACTTAATTTCCAACCTAAGTCTCCAGCTTTGGTCTTGTCCCTGTTGAAAACTGAGACTTCCCGTCCCCACACACTATCCACCCTACAAGTGCCCCTCCGCCCTCTACTCTCCACCCAAGAAAAGAACTTGGGAATTAGTAAAGGAGCTGCAACAGATGTTCTTTAAGCCCATTAATATCAATTGTTGTGTTACCTGAGGCAAGGAAAGTCCAAGGATGAGAATACCAAAGATTGTTCCTTTTCAAGAAACAATGTCAAACTTTTGTTAGTGGTAGGAGCTACATGAGTCTCTCCAGCAACCCAAAGTCTCACCTCAATAACAGCAAAAAAATCCCCAAGCCTGAGAAGGTAGATGTAAATAACTAAATACTAAATACTTGAGGAGGATCCTAACATCCCACCCAGGATTATGGCTCCACACACACATACACATCTTGTTTTTACTCTTCCCTGCACTAGATTTTAATTTGGTCTCCTCTCTGTAAAGCCACAAAACCCTAGAGGAGGAAGAAATCCAATGATATTCAGGATGTACTTGAAGATCTACAACATTAGCACAATCAGAGATCTATTCATATCTCTAGAAAAACAAATTCTGGAGAAATGGAGAGCTGGGGACAGAGAGAAGGGGGGGAAAGGAATAAGAGAGAAAAGGCAGAGAATGGAAAAGGGAGGTGCAGTCCTGCAGTCCTGCGGTCCCTCGGGGAGCCTGAGGTGGTGAAACTCACCCCTTGTGAGGGACCAGGGAGCAAAGCGCTTCCTCAGGAGCACGAAGCCTTGTCTCCACCGCCATACCGTGCCCTCTTGCCTGTGTGGGCACACGGACCTGTGCTGTGCGGCAAGACAACGCTTAGGCCTTCACTCCAGTGTGTGAGTGCTCAGTCTCTGAAGTTTCACCACTCAGGCCTCGGCCTCCTTCATTGTGAACCTTCTGGAAGCAAGGAGAATCTTCCTGGAGAATGTCTACATTGAAGAGCAGGAGGTTTTATCAGGTTTGTTCATTGATGTATAATAGGACCTGGAACATAGAGGTACTCAAGAAACATTTGTGGGATGTAGGGTGAATTAATCCTCCCACAGACAGCCAAGCAAGAGAATCACAGCACCTTTGGAGGCAAATTTGAGATAAGAAGCTTGGTCTCTTAATGTCCAGGCCTATTATGCTTTTCATCCAACATGAGGTAGTTTGGAACAAAATTAGTTTGAAAAAAATTTGTAACTGATCTTAAGATAGTAGGAGCTGTAGCTCACAATTAAGTAAATATTTAGTCCCTTTAGACTTCAAATGCCAAGGAAGGAGAAAGTAAAATGGGGAAATACACGCACAAAGAGGAATGAGAATATTACTTTTATTTTTAAAAAGAAGAGGCTAACTTTGTAATTTAATTTTTAAAAATCCTAACTTAATCATTCTAAACCCAGCTTAATTATAAATAAAGTAAAATTTAAGGATGGAGGATTTGTGATAATTTATTCTTTTACAGGATATTTCTTAGGTCCTGGCTAAAGAGACATACACTTACAGAGGAAAGGACTTACTACTTTACAGGGAATCATATGTAATATCTTATAGAGTTTAAGAAAATGAAAGCAATGTTTTTATTTTTTATGTTTTATTTTTTAGAGACAAGCGATGTTTTTAAAAAGTATACACTGAGAAATCTTACTTCTACCACATCCTATCTACCTTGTCCCCATACCCATTTTTTGTTTCTTGATTACCATTCCAAAATGTCTTCATACAAATATGAACAATTATAGATACATGTTGTTGATTTTGTTTTTTTTTTTTTTTTCATTTTTTGGCCAGGGCTGGGTTTGAACCCGCCACCTCCAGTATATGGGGCCAGTGCCCTACTCCTTTTAGCCACAGGCACTGCCCTGTTGCTATTTTTTTGTCTTTGTTAGTTTAGTATATGCACAATGCTGCTCTTTGCTTTTTCATTTAACAGCAATATATCCTGGAGATCTCACACCAGCATATTATGAATGTCTTTATTCTTTTCACAACCTCCCTGCACTCCACTGTGTGGTAGACCAGGTCCCTACCAGTGGGCACATTTGATGCTTTCAGTCTTTTGCTGCAGGAGACCATGCCACATGAGTAAGTTTGCATATGCTACTTTGTAACTATGTAGGTAGATCTGTAAAATAGATTCCCAGAAGTGAGATTTCCGGTGCAAGGAATAAAATGCAGCCATAATTTGGGTGCTTATTGCTAGATAATTCTCCGTGGATATGCCACGTTCACCACCAGCAGCAACATGTGACTCACTGACAGAGTGCATTGTCAAACTTTTAGATTTCTGTTAACCTGGCAGGTGAGAAAGGCTTTCTCATCTTTACTTCTTTTACTGTGAGTGGGGCTGAGCATTTCTTCATTCAATGATGGGCATTTCTATTTTGTTCTTCTGCAACCTGTCTCCTGCCTTTTAATTATTTTTTCTGTGGAGTTGCTGGTCTTTTTCATCACAATTTTAGGAACTCACTATAGCAGAGAAGTTAGACGTTTGTTGGCAAATATTTTTCCCTTGTCTGTAGGAAATTGTTTTTTTGGCCATACTTCCTGGAATTTGGGGGAGTTTTCATTTCCATTCAGAAATTATGATCACATTCCCTTTGTAAACTTTACACAACCCTAGAAGGTAGCATAATTACCTCCATTTTACAGAAGACTCTGAGTTGTAAGAACATTAAGGAAATTGTCCAAGAACACACAAATCTGACCACAGATCTGCCTGCCTCTGAAGGTGGTATGATATTCATTATGACATACTGTTTTCTCACCATAAAAATAAAAAATGCAAAAAGCAGTAATATCTAATGCTTTGTGTTGGCTCCATTTTTATTCTCGTAAGTCTGTGAAGAAGCTCTTATTTATTACATTCTCATTACAGATGAGAATTTGAAATAAATTTCCCCAGGAAACATTAAGTGTTTCATAGAGGATTAAGTCCTCACAGTGCCTTTGTTTAGTCTCCAAAACAAATCATTCCTGTCCTTAAGGAACTTACCGAGTCCAACAGTAGAGATAGAAAAGCAAGCTGTCTCAGTAACAGAAGTAAGTTAAAAGATAATAAGAGCTGCACACGGGTACTATCTGTGCAGTTGCTATCACCCCATTTATTTGTTCCCATAAATCATGTCTTATTTGTTTTAGAGACAAGGATAAACTATCAGGCCCACATCCAAGCGGACGGGCAGATTCCCCAGAGGCTGTCACCATAGCCAGCTACACTGACAGTCATGGCTCCTAGCTAAGCATTTAATGAAACCCAAATTGCCATAGTCCAGCTACATGTTGGGGAATGTTACCTTGAATTCATGATGTTCAGAAATTCTGCTGAGAGGAGCACTCTTTATGGAGGATGTCCTGAAGGGTCATCCCACTATCAAGTCCCCTAATTCTGCTTGGTAAGATTTATGTCCAGAATACACCAGACCAACAGTGAGAAAAGTAACCATCCTACTTTATGCCTCTCCTTCCTAGGAAACTGTTCTTACTGAAATTTGATCTTAAGTGATACCTTGCCCTATAGTCAGAGGGATTGGGAATTCTAGAAAACTGTCTGCTAAGGTGATATCAAGGATGCCATTCAACATGAGACACCCCATCTTCTCTTTGAGAGAAATCTGAAAGCAATTTCTGGTCTCTGTGCCAGGAATAGTTATATTTCTACTAAGACTGAATTTTGCTTACTTTATGGACCCTGAAACTCATAAATGATTATATTGCCTTCATTGAATAGGCTAGAAGGAAGCTTAGGTTTGAACTTGTGACCCACACAAGTAAAGTACGCTTACTTCACCCCTGAGTCTTACTACTTTTCCCTTCTTTTTCTTGCATTTCCTTCAATTACTTCATCTTGTTGAATTGTGTGCATTGTATTGTCACCTAAATTAATTTTCTTTTTTTTTCTTTAAATTGAATTATTGAATTTGACCTTGACTGGTTATCTTGAAAAGATTTTGGTCATGAAGAGGTCATGTGTGGCTTAAAACAGACTACCCCCCCATTAGAGGGAATAAGTTGTAGTATGTTGAACTTGAAGTTAGAAGACACCTTCGACTGTATTTTTGTAACAGTTAGCTGGGTATTCGGTAGAGTGCTGTTTCGGGGTTGGGCTTATGCATTTGGATGTGTCTGGCACATGGTAGGCACTTAATGTTAATTGAATTTGAAGACATGTTCTTCTGCATAGTTCAGGATGTCATATTTCCTTGGTATATTTAATTTAAACTCTATAGGTGGCCTCGTATTTTTCCATTTAAGAGCCCACCTGTGGAGACAGGCTACCCAAGTTTGTATAATGGCTCTTCTGTTCAGGGGCCGTGGGGCCCAGTGCCCCAGTGCAAATCATTCCTCTTCTCTGTCCTCACTCTCCTCATCTGTAAAATGAGAATGATAAGAGCGTCCGTCTCCTAGGGACGCTGGGTGGATTACATGAATTAACACTTGCAGAACACTCAGCAAGTGTGCAGTAGATGTCATCTCTTATTTATTATAACTGCTAACAATATAGAGAACCTATAGGCTCATTACGGGGTACAGTGTCTTGACATTTTATGAAAAATTATGCATTATTCTGGAAAGGGAATAGCTTTTATCAGAGTCTACAAAAGGCCTGTATCTTAGTCTGGTGAATCTGCTTTAACACAGTATCATAATGATTGGCTCAAACAACTGAAATTTATTTCTCAAAGTTCTGGAAACTGTACATCTGAGATGATGTCAGAGGTCTCAGGGGGGCCCCAACCTGGGATGGTGGCCAACATGGGAGAGGCACCAAAGGCAACAGGAGACTTTGACACCAACTTAGTGTGTGAGAGCCTGAGAGCCTGAGGGGGAGTTGGCTTCCCAGGGGTCTTCTATTGAGCACAGCAACTGAGTAAACATGCAGGAATGCACAGCAGTGAAAGATAAAAGAAAGAGGAGCTCAAGGCCCCCAGGAAGGCTGAGTAAAGGGCAGCAGTTGGGTAAGCAGGGTCATAGAGCAATGGAACATCTGAAAGGGCAGGTAAGTAGACAGGGTGAAGAGAAGGGGGAAATAAATTTTGTCTCTTTGAGCTCTCTTAATGTCCCTACTTTAAACTATTGATGAAGAATCTAAAGGTCTTAGCCCACCTGCACTGCTGAATCCCCATGCAGGAATAGTCGGGTAGACATTGCTCTGCCTGGGCACCCGCCCGGAGTTGGAAGGCCCCTGAGGAACTCAGCCAGCCTGCCTTCCACAGGATGAGGTGTGAGCAGGGTGCGGTTTTGGTGAGGGCACCCTCTTGCTGTGTTCTCATTGGGCAGAGACCCTAAATTAAGACAGGTATAGGTATATATTCAAAGTAAGCGTTTTATCTTCATTTTTATTCTTTTAAATATTGAAAAATTAGTGAATAAAACAGTATTGAATCCAAATTATGATGCAGATGAGTAAAAGAAAGTTTACTCCATCTGCAGCAGAATTTCATTAACTCCTCTCACTCTGAGCTGACTCAGAAAACTAAGCTGGAAACTTATCTTTTATCTCTGGGAAGAGAAGGGTCAAGGCACATCAAAATTCCTTTAAGCTTGTGGCAATTGTCTGACATGCTAGTTTCTGCCTAGTTAAATCAAACTTATTAAAGACGCTTTTTTAAATTAATAGCTACTTTGAAACTAAAAGACATGGAACTTTTAAATTAAAATAAAAATTGGCTCAGCGCCTGTGGCTCAATGGGTAAGGCGCCAGCCACGTACACCTGAGCTGGCGGGTTCGAATCCAGCCCGGCCCGCAAAACAACGATGAGGGCTGCAACTGAAAAATGGCCGGGCGTTGTGGCCGGCGCCTGTAGTCCCAGCTACTTGGGAGGCAGAGGCAGGAGACTCGCTTGAGCCTAGGAATTGGAGGTTGCTATGAGCTGTGATGCCACGGCACTCTCCCCACGGTGACAGCTTGAGGCTCTGTCTCAAAAAAAATTAATTAATTAATTAAAGTAAAAATTGATGCTCAAAACGTAATCTTCCTATGAATACACAGGCAGTTATTGCTACAATCACATCACCCAAACTAAAATTAAACTAAAATTACCTGGCACATCATTTTTAAATGCTACATGTTATGAAACAGAAAACATGATTATATCAAAAATAATCCAAACGTACTCTAGATCTGCATCCCTAACCCCCAGGCCACTGACAGACAGCAGTCTATGGCCTGTTGGGAACCAGGCCACGTGGTTCCTAACAGCAACAGTGAGGTGAGCAGTGAAACGTCATATGTATTTACAGGAGCTCCGCCTCCTCTGGCATCAGCGGTGGCATTAGATTCCCAAAGGACCGTGAACCCCACTGGCAGCTGCACAAGCGAGGGATCGTGGGTGCATGCTACTTATGAGGATCAAACCCCCCCTCACTGTCCCTGGTCTGTGGCAGATTCATCTTCCGTGAAACCAATGCCCGGTGCCGGAAAGGCGGAGGCCTGCTGCTCTTTAGTACCGTGTTTCCATCCTCCTTCAGCGAATTCCAAACACAGCTCTCTTTGGTACACTCAAGAGCACTTTTCTTCGTTCTCCACATCGGTCTCCACCAGGGAAAGCTGCTGCACGTCCACTCAGGAAGAGACGCAGTACGCAAAATAAGCCTCAGCTCGTCGTGCCGAAAAAATCAAAACCAAGACAACCCAAATGCTGACATCTATTTTAAAAATAAAAGCAAAAGATTTTCTTCATTTTGTTTGTCTATCCATTCACGTGTTTGTGTTTCTGTTCTAATGTTGTTCTCGGTGACTCCATGACCGAGTCACTGTCACTCTCCCGACACCTTGGATCACCTTATAGGGAAACAAGCCGAGCTCAGTTACCTCAGGAAAGATCAGTCTCAGACTTCTGCAATATTTCTATCTTCAAAAAATTACCAGTGTTCCCTGGAGCCTAAAATTACTATATCTGGAGGAGCTAATTTTAATCTCTGATTTGAACTTAGGCAGGAACCACGGCCACCTTCATCCGTCTGGCTTAGAGGTGAACTTAGCACAGAGAGTTCTGTTTGGCTGTCTTCGGTGTTACTCAACTGATAAAAACTGCTGGGAACTATTGCGATTACCCCCATCTTACCCTGGTTATATTGTCCAACTTGGTTCCGACCATTCTCTCCCTCTCTCAGAAATTAGATTTTGACGTTGCCAAGAATAAATTGTTCCTTAGGGAAACCAGTAAAAACCCTGACTGTGTGTCACCTTGAGCTTACGTGTGCCAGGCAATATTAGGTTTTTTTCTGTTTCAGTTTGAAGTCACTGTTTTCTCTTCTTAAATTATCTCTGAAGGGACATAGGGAAAAGAGTTAATCCTTACAAAGTTATTCACCACTCACCCTTTCAACAACAGCGTTGTCTACCAACAAGTAATTAAACTATATTCTCAGTCAGCAATAATTAATATTTAATAGAGCTATCAAAATAAAAAGCATGTCTTCCACTAGTGATAAATGAATTAACACTTACACCTAAGAGTTAAATCAGCATTCCAAAGGAAGAGATTCCCAATCCTAAATTTGCTAGGCTGGGATTAAAATCTCAGATCTTTCTGGTTTTTACCTAATTTCTGGGTATCTTCTGAGCCCGTTACTTTATTAGCTGCAACTGAAAAATCTCCTTAAGACTATTCTCCAGGTGTGGTTTCTTGCCTAGGGCACAAAGAACAAACTTACCCTTTTTTTAAGCCTAAGAAAAAGACAACGTGTTTGTTTGTTTGTTTTTGAGACAGAGTCTCACTATGTCGCCCTGGGTAGACTGCCGTGGCGTCACATCTCACAGCAACATCCAACTCTTGGGCTTAAGCGATTCTCCTGCCTCAGCCTCCCGAGTAGCTGGGACTACAGGCACCCACACCAATGCCCGACTATTTTTTTTTTTTTGAATTGTAGTTGTCATTGTTGTTTAGCAGGCCCAGGTGGGGCTCGAACCTGCCAGCCCTGGTGTATGTGGCTGGCACCATAACCACTGAGCTATAGGCACCGAGCCACAACCTCACAACTTGCTTTAAAAAAAAATCTTAAATTTCAAAATGCTCAACTATATGCTCTGACACTTGTGACGTCTGCATATCCTTCACATTGCCTGAGTCATTCCATCAACCACTGTTTTCTTCTAATGCCCCAAATTTGGAGACAAAAACAGGAATAGTCAAAGAAGAAACAGTTAAAGGTTCAAATGTATACTTAAAGAAAAGGATTTGAATAAAACTCTATAAGAAACATTTAACCAGAACAGAAATGCAGAAAATCAGCCAGGGTGAGTAGTTGTTAAGAAGAATGAGTTGTTCCTTTGTAAAACTGTCAAAGCCTTGATTTGGGGTGGGGGAAGCAAAGGTATTGTACAATAATGTATACACAATGACCTCATTTTTGGAAAATGAATAAACAAGTAAACAAAATTAAACACAAAACGGTGGTTCTCAACCTTCCTTATGCCGCGGCCCTTTAATACAGTTCCTGTGGGTCGTCACCCACAGGTTGAGAACTGCTGCAAGAGAAGTTCACAAGCCTCTAGGAGCAGAGAGGAAAATTTGTAAGTATACCCTGCCAGCGGCTAACCTGAGTGATCTCAGGAAAGCGTACTTAGAGAGAAGAGAATCAAGATGAAAGTTTTCTCTCACCTTTCTATATTGCTTTCACTTTCAAAGTTGAATGTTCATTATCTTAGAATTAAAACAAAAACTGTGAGAGACAAAATAATAGACTAAGGAAGATATCTATATCATACATGAGAGATGATTTTCTATTCAGTTCAGTAAGTATGTGTTGAATGTTAGGGACTGGGTAATTACCTCAAATGTGGTACGCTTGGCTAAAGTGCAAAAAAAAGGTCTGACTCAAACTCTCTTAAATAAGAGTATTTATTGGCACACAGCCCGGAGGCCCAGCCATGAAATGGGTTTCACCGAGGTTCTCCTGGCTTTCCCTCCTTTGTGCACGGAATTCATCCTCAGACTGAGAGGAAAAAGAGACTGAGTTCTAGGTTTATCTCCATTTATCACATGTCCACAAGAAGAGAGAATCACTTTTTGGAAGCTTCCCCTGGAGATGAAGTAAACGCCCTCAGCAAATCTTTCCTTGTGCTTCATTGGCCCAAATTGTATCCCATTCCTGATCTTGACAAACTCAATGACGAAAAGAAAAGATGAGTGATTTAGATCAGTTGAGCTGCCCTTGAAGTGGGGGGAGCGGGGGAAGGCCTCCTCTGAGGACCACAGAGGTGAACATCTGAGCAAGTTTCTCTCAGCAAAGAGAAAGGAGACGTGGTGACCGTGGTCAAACAACAATGAGCAAACATGACACGTCCTTGTCCTGATGGATTTTACACTGATGCAGAAGGCAAACAATAAAAAAGCCGTTCTAATTGTGAAGAGAGTTGTGGGAAAGGGAGCATCCAGGCCTATGCTTTGAGAAACTCAGATTTATACATTAGTTGTCAGTATTTCTTAATTTTTTATGCTTTGTAACATGTTTCAGATTTTCTCTAATAAAAAAAGTTTTAATTTTACAATAAAAAGAGAAATTTCTAAAATGAAAAGCCAAATAAATCTTCTTTTGAGACACTTATCTCAGTAACCAAAGTAACAGTGTGTTTCTCTTTATTTCACATAGAGCTATATCAACCCCCAGCTTCTCATTACTAAGGAGAGGGCTCAGAAATAGTGAATTCAAATCATCATAGTGAAGAAAGTAAAGAGTATTTGTGGCTTAGCGCCTGTGGCTCAACGGGCTAAGGCACCAGCCACGTATACCTGAGCTGGCGGGTTCGAATCCAGCCGGGGCCCGCCAAACAACAATTTGACGGCTGCAACCAAAAAATGGCCGGGCGTTGTGGTGGGCGCCTATAGTCCCAGCTACTTGGGAAGCAGAGGCAGGAGCCTCGCTTGAGCCCAGGAATTGGAGGTTGCGGTGAGTTGTGATTCCATGGCACTCTATCCAGGGTGACAGCTTGAGGCTCTGTCTCAAAAAAAAAAAAAAAAGAATATTTGTCATATAATAAGGGAGTAAGATATCTGCATCCTGTAATTTTCCCTTTAAAGCAAATATTCATTTTATAATTAAATTGGTAGGAAGTGAGAGAGAATTATAGGGAAAATTCTTGGTTCTAGGGCAACAACTATTGATAGGATGAATGAATTAGCTATCATAAATTCATCCTTGTTATTTATAATTCTACATAACTACCATTGACAGAATGAGCTCTGTGAGCCAGGTGCCTTGCAAACTTTATTTTATTTTCCAATTTCTTAAGAACAATGAAGGATAGGTTTGCTTTTCCTTCCTTGTCAAATGAGAAAACACAGCCCCAGAGATTAAACAACTAGCCAAGTCAAGACTTGAGCCCAGACATACTGTAATTCAAAGCCCGTGTTCCTGCACTGGACGCAGTGGCTCACGCCTGTAATCCCAGCACTCTGGGAGGCCGAGGCAGGTGGATTGATTGAGTTCCAGACCAGCCTGAACAAGACCCTATCTCTTAAAAAAAAAAAATAGCCGGGCATTGTGGTGGGTGCCTGTAGTCCAGCTACTTGGGAGGCTGAGGCAAGAGGATTGCTTGAGACCAAGAGTTTGAGGTTGCTGTGAGCTGTGACACCACAGCACTGTTCCCAGGGAGACAGAGTACTGTCTCAAAAAAAACAAAACGAAACAAAAACAAAGCCTGTGTTCCTTCTCTACTAATCTGCTTCCCCACAGCACATTTATTTACATCAATAACTTGCACTATTAACACTGTCCAATAGCTGTATTTCCATATTTCAGGCAATTGATTCAATATTTATAGAGGGACTATATATCCTGGTAACTATATAAAAGATTATATATCAAAAAATGTTGCTGTCCTCAAGCTGCACCCAGTCCATAATGAGCACTATGGGCAAGAATAAACGAGTGATCACAACAACCAAAAGGAAGTATTATGAAGGGCATGAACAGGGTGTTATGGAAATGCTGACGAGGAGCCTCATCATATCTCAGAATGGCTTTGAAAGTGAAGGGGAAGAAAAAGTTTCTTGAAGGCATCCATTTCATCTCATTGTATGAATCAGAATTCCCCAGGTAAACACGTGTCTTGGGCTGCCATAGAACAAGAGTAACAACAAAAAAACTCCCCTAAACGGAATGGCTTATAAATGACAGAAATGTATTGCTTATAGTTCTAGAGGCTGAGACGTCCAAGACTGGCGGATTCAGTGTCTGGCGAGGGCTCACTTCCTGGCTCATAAATAGCTGTCTTTTTGCAGTGTCCTCACGTGGTGGAAAGGACAAGGGAATAATGGACCTCTTTTATAAGGCCACTAATCCCTCTCCAAAGGGATTCATCTTATGACTTAATCACCTCCCAAAGGTCCCTTCTCCTAACTCTGTTACCTTGGGGGTTACAATTTTAACATATGAATCTGGAACATGGGGGGAGGCAAACATTCAGGCCACAGCAGTATGTGTGGCAAACAGACACACCACGGAAGAATGAGCTTGAGGAAAGCACGTGTTGAGGCAGTGGCATGGGGTGCTGCAGTAGGAAACGTGAGTTAGGTGGTAAAGGGAGATGGGTACCGAGCAGCAGACAGGAGCCAGATCACATGTTGTGCTCCAGAGCTTGAACTTCTTCCTGAAGATCCATGGGATCCAAGCATTTTCATCCACACACTCCTCTATGCCAAAAAGAAGAAAGTTTTCATACTTTGACATAAATGTAAATGTACATTAATATTTTGCACTGTATACAGACACTATATTTATTAGATTTCCTTCCTTCCCTTTTCATTGTATTCCTTCTTATTTTGAATGAATATTATGAATATATTTCAGTGTATTTTTATATTTAAAAAATATAAAATATATTTATTAGATTTCCATCTAAGATAGCTTGCTTAAGCTACAGTGTGAAGGGTGGCTTTATAACAGGCAAAACTGAAGTCTATGACAGAAATCAGAGCAAGGAGAGAGGCCTGAAGGACTGTTCTAGGATAGGTGGGAATGGAAGACATGGACGCACTTGAGAGATTTTAGAGAAATAGAATTGATAAAGCTTGGAGACCAACTGGATGACGAGGAAATTATAACGATAAAGTGTCATGGACACAATATAGTTTCCTGGCCTGTTGAGCTGGTTGAATAATTATGCCATTCAAAGAAATGGGGGGATAAAGGGAAAAGTAGGTGTGTGTTGGAATGAGTTCCTTTTCTTCTTCCTCTTTTTCCTCTGCTCCTCCTCCTCCTTTAGGCAAAGTCAACTTTAAAGTATTTGAGGAATGTCCCCATGAAGACACAGCACACCATTCTGTCCTAGTGCTCAGGATTGAGATTTGGACTAGAAATATATATATTCAGGCACTGTCAACGTCAGTGAGAGTTAAAACTATAGGCCTGGATGAGAGGACAAAATAAGAATGATTACAACAAAAAGAGACGCGAGGAAGACCACGAGGCACGGTGGGCAGAATAACGGTCCCTTCAGCACATCCGTGCCTAACTCCCAGAACCTGTGGATATTTACAAGGCAAAAGGGACTTTAATAGATGTGATTGCAACTAAGGATCCTGATTTGGGAAGAGCATCCTGGATTATTCAGATGGACACAAAGTAATCGTAAGGATCTTTATAAGTGAAAAACAGAAGGGTCAGAGTCAAAAAGAGATTGAAATGCTACACTGCTGGCTTTGAAAAGCCGAGTGGCCTCTAAAATCTGGAAAAGGTAGGAAAGGGATTTCTCCTAGAGCAAAAGGAGGGCAGCCCTACTGACGCCTTTATTTTAGCACGGTAAGACCCACTTGGGATTTCTGATATTCAGAACTATAAATGATAAATCTGTGTTTTATGTCACTAAGTTAGTGGTAATTTGTTATAGCAGTAACAGAAAATGAATACACTGGGGAAATCCAGATTTAAGATCTATGCCAAAAATGAGATATCTGGGACCAAGATGAAAAGTAGGCCAGGGAGGCTGATAGAAATTGAAGAGAAGGTGGATTCCAGAAGACAAGCTGAGGGCAAAAACTTAAGAAAGGAAAGTGGTGAACAATAGCAAATACTGAACTAGGTCAAGTGAAAATAAGGCCTGAAAGCGTCCATTGCATTTAACAACAAAAGAAATAATTGGACATTGTAGTTTTGGAAGTTTTACTAGGGGGACTGCAGTGGAAGCAAGGACTAGGTAAGATTGGAGAAATGACTGGAAAGCAAGAAAGTATATATAGAAACTTAATCTTTCCAGAAATTTGGCTCTGATTGGCAAGAGAAAGAATGTTTAGTAATTAGAGAGTGCACACACACACAATGAGGGAAGCAAAGCATCCAAGTTTTATGACAACATGGAGCTTGTATAATTGGGAGAGAAGAAAAAATTTTATCAAATTTTTATTTAATAAAAATAC
>CAUYRH010111770.1:0-20591 GCA_963574655.1 Perodicticus potto
TGCTGGGTAACATTGTAGACTCTTCCAGTTTTGCCATGGTAACATTTGTGTGGCATGCCTTTTTGAACAGTACCCATTCCCTTGATGTCTACAATATCACCTTTCTTGTAGATTCGCATAGATGTGGCCAAAGGAACAACTCCATGTTTTCTAAAAGGCCCAGAGAACATGTAACGGGTGCCTCTCCTCTTTCCCTTTGTGTTTGTCATTTTGGTGAATTACTGGAAGATGGCGTCTCCGGCCGAAAAGAAGGACATTGCTTTTTATGTCTGTGTCTCCCCCATTGGATGGAAGCCCCTCCAGGGGATGTCTGTCCCACTGGCTTAAGCCCAAAAGTTTGAGGTTGCTGTGAGCTGTGACACCATGGCACTCTACCTAGGGCAACAGCTTGAGAGTCTGTCTCAAAAAAATAAAAAATAAAAAAATAAAAATTATTACAGGCGCGGTGGCTCACACCTGTAATCCCTGCACTTGGGAGGCTGAGGTGGGCGGATTTCCTGAGCTCACAGGTTTGAGACCAGTCTGAAGCAGAGTGAGACCCCGTCTCTAAAATATAACCAGGCACTGTCGTGGCGCCTGTAGTCTCAGCTACTTGGGAGGCTGAGGGAAGAGGATCAAGGTTGCTATGAGCTATGACACCACAGCACTCTACCAAGGATGACCAAGTGAGACTCTGTCTCAAAAGAAAAAATTATTAACCTGAGCAAATTTGAAAAATTTTGACTTTAAGATACTGTAGGGAATTGGAGGATTGAATCAATAGCCCTTTCCCTTTTCTGCAGGGAAAGCTAGACATTTCTTTCTGTGTTTAACTTCAGCTATCCAAGGTGCCTGGGCTGCACTCTGAACTAAGCGTGCATGAAAAATGTATTTCCTCTTTCAGCCACGTACAGGTTTTGCAACAGATGATGTGCTCTTATAGGAATAAGCCAGGAACTGGGGCAGGTGCTCTTACTTTGGAAGAACTTAGCCGCTTCTCAGACTCACATGGGCCTTCTTGATTCCTGCTTACACCTGTGGAATGGTCTTTACATAGCTGACAGCTGAGGGTCCAGAACTGTATTCAGCAGCATTGATTGAGTCCTCCAGTTGGAAAGTTAACAGCAACATCTGAACTTAGTAGAACAGAATGTATTAGTTTCCTGTTGCTGCTATAATAAATGACCACAAACTCAGTGGCTTGAAGTAACACACACTTTTTTTTATATATTACACTTCTGGCAGTCAGAAGTCTGAAATGAGTCTTAGGTTAAAATTAAGGTGTTCTAGGAGACAATTCCAATTCCAAAAGCCAATTCCTTGCCTTTTTTAGCCTCCAGAGGCTACCCACATTTTCGGCTTCTTGACCTGATCATTCTAACCCTTGCTGCTGTTGTCACATTTCCTCTGATTTTGACCTTCCTGTCTACCTCTTCCCCTTATTAGGACCTTTGTAACATTTGGCCCACCTGGACCACCCAGACTATTTCCACATTGCAAAATCATTAAATTAACCACACCTGTAAAAAGTCCCTTTAGCTGTGTAAGGCACCATAATCACAGATTCTGGGGATCAGGGCAAGGACACTTTGGTGGGAGGGTGTGTTCAGGAGTCTGTCTACCCCGTGGGGAAATAGCAGAAGCCCTGCTCACAAGATAGAGTAGGCCCTATAGAATGGTAGAGAAGCTTTGTAAAAAGCATGGGAACACTATGCTTTTCTGCTGACAGCTCCCAAAAGAAACACCAAGGTCTTCCTGGTGACTTTTCGAGGTATTATATGTCACCCTCTGACCTCATCCCTTCCTCCCTCCCTTGGTCTGTCTGCCCAAGCCATACCAGCCTCTTCCTGCTCCCTGGACACCTCTAAGCCTTTTCTGGACTCTGAATTTGTCCTTCCCTTTTAGATAGACCCCACTGTCCTTGGAGTCAGGATCTCAGCTGAACTGCCATCTTTTCCAAGAGGTCCACTACACTCACCATAACTAGAATAACCACTTCCCCCCAACACCCACATGACAGCTGCTCACTGTTCAGCCTTCATTGACGCTCCAATCTGGAATCACCTGAAATTATTTGCTTTATTTATCCATTTCTTGCCTATGTCTCCCAGATAAGAATTTATGTTCCCCAGACCACAAACTGGGTTGCTTTGCCCACTGTTGCATCCGCCTTCCCCCCAACCCTTGTTCTGAGCACCCTGTCCAGCTGCTTTGTAGGTGCCCAGCACAGGTCACTTGTGTGCCTGCCAAGAGTGGCCAGAGTGGAACAGACAGGGTGGAGGGGGCAGGGCAGTCCTGCCCGCCTGGACAGCTTGGAGAAGGCGGGAAAACAAGGCGGGAAAAACCAGCAAACAAGCCCTGAGTGTGGGTAGAGCCCCCCCGGCTGGCAGTGTCTGGCGCTAGGCAGTGGGGCTCTCGGAGATCAGGCCAGCCGTAGGGGTGCAGGTGGTCTTGTAGGGCCCCCCACGTTCTTTCATAGTATTTAGACATTGATTCTGGCCTTCTTAGCCTAAGTGGTCAGAGCGTGCCTGGGTGGGGTGCTGCGAACTGACTTAAGCAGTCGGCAGGGAGGTGTCTCTAACCCGGGAATTCCTGAGGGTCACATACGTGGGGGTGCCCAGGTCCTGCCACGCAGCCCCCAAGCACGCAGGACGCGCCCAGCAGAGCGCATAGGACGGGGCGGGGCCGAGGCCGGCTGGGCGGAGGACTGGTAGACAGAGGCGGGGGCGTCCCCCACCCCCTTTCTCTCTTCCCGCCATTGCGCGGGCCAATCAGGAGGCAGGCTCCCGCCCCCGGCGCGGCCTCCCGCGGCCCCGCAACTCCCAAATGCCGAGTTTTCGCGGGAAAGAAATCAGAGCAGCTGGCAGCGCGGCTTACAGCGTTAGCCCACTGGGCGCTCCGGCTCGCACCGCACGTCCGCGCGGGGTCCGGACCACGCACGCAGCTTTGTCACCGTCCCCAACCGGGTCAGGCACGCAGGCAGGTAAGTGCGTCGCGGTGGCCAAAGAGGTGAGCGGCGGATCGGGTTGGGGGTGGCAGTCAGGAGTTTGGCAAAACTTTACCGAGCGGGTCCGGGACGCGCGGCCAAGTACTGGCACATGCGTGCCCCGCGCTGGGGCTGCCCTGCTTACGTTCCCGGGACCCTGGGCCTCCCCTTCCGCCAGCCCTTGAGAGTCAGTCGTCCCCGGCCCGGGCACAGCCGGCCCAAGCCGAGGCAAGCGGAAAGTCCCTGGAGCCCCGCCGGGGGTCTAGCGGGCTGTGTGGGGGAGGGCCGGGAGGGCCGCGGGGGAGGATGTCAGGCTCCGCGCCTGCGCGCGGGGCGCCCCGCGATTCAATTGTCGCGCCCGAGCCCGATTTCGCGCGCCCTAAGTTCCCCGGGCGCGTCTTGGCCAATCGGGAGCGAGCGGGGCGGCCGGGCACGGCGGAACCAATAAGAGAGGCGGCTCAAGTGAAGGGGGGCGGGACTGGGCGAGCTGGGCCCCCTAGGTCGGTCCGGGTGGTGGGAGTGGGCGTGGGTTCGCTGGCTGCGACCCGCTGGGGCCGGTGGGAGCGTGGGAGGGACGCCGGGGTCCGAGGGCCCGGGAAGCGCCAGCCGTCCGGGATCGGGGACCCCAGGTGAGTCGTACGGCGCGAGCACTGGGGGGACCGGTTACCATGGCCACCGCGGGGCGGGCCTCGCCGCGCACGCGAGCGGAGTGTGGGTGGGGGGAACTGGGGTCCCGGGATCTGTGAGTCTCGGGTGGAGTTTTTCACTCTCAGGAGTACTTGGTTGAGTTCTCCCAGGACTTCTGAAGTTCCGGCCCACGCCGGACTTTCGGGATTCCTCCTTCCGTTAATAGGAATCTGAGGAGTGAATGAATGAATGAATGAACAAACGAACCAACTTAGCCACTCGCTGTGCGGCCGTGCTCCCTCGGCCGAGGCCGCCTCCCTCCTTTGGTCGCTGGTGTTTTTCTCTGAAAGGGTGTGGGTTGCACTGCCTGGGTGGTCTGAGACCCCTTTTGCTCTCCCTTCGTGCCTGTCCGTACCTCCGTCCTCGACACTTGGTAGTCATTAAACTAATTAAGTCCTTAATTTCAACACCTGCTAGTCATTAACTCATTCATTAAGTCTTTAATTTGCTCTGTCTAGTCTTGGGACTGGTCTGACAGTATACGCGGAGTGGGAGGCTGAAAGGGCGTTAAGGGAGTTTATCCACAGGCTGGACAAAAGCAGCCGTGACCCTAGTGTGGCTCTCGCCAGGCAGTGCGGCACAACTGACCTGGGCTCTTGCTGTCTCTTCCTACAGTTCTGTCACCATGTGGATCCGGGTGCGCACCATGGACGGGAGAATGACCCGGACGGTGACTCGTCTGTCTAAGCTGACCAAGGTGCAAGAGTTGAGGCAGAAGATCCAGGAGCTGTTCCACGTGGAGCCAGGCTTGCAGAGGCTCTTCTATAGGGGCAAGCAGGTAAGCCGACAGCAGGCTGCCCGCCCGCCCACCACCTTTGTTCTTGCCGGGTCCAGGCACTGCTGGGCAGCAACCAGTAGCTACAATTCTCCACCCCCTCCTCCCTCGTCCATCCGGCTTCACGTGTCCGGAAGGAGAAGTCCACAGAACCCTCCGATGCCTGCCCCAGGAAGGAACAAAGGCGGGACCTGCAGAATGACACCCGGGGCAGACACTTGGTGCTACAAGCCGTAGCGTCTGGGCTTTTAAAATTTATCCTTTTTTTTTTTTTTTTAAAGTTCTCCTCAAAATAATTTCTGGAGATGGAAATTGGAGCTCAACAGAGGGCCGGGGAATTCTGGGGAAGGGCCTAGTAAGGATCATCACGCAGATAGGACATAAGGAGCAGTTTTTCTTTAAAAGTTACACTGATGGTGCTCATCAAGCATCAGATCATAAGTTTTTCTAGAAATTTAGATTAGCTTATTCACAGTCCAGAGGTGGTGCTTGCAAATTGGGAATTCCTGTTACTCTGGGCCTGCTCTCTTGCAGCTGTCCATGACAGGGCATATGGCCTGAGGGAGGGAGGGTGTGCTTGTTGGTCTGCTTACTTTCTTTCTCTGTGCTCCCCCCAGCCCCTTGTAGCATTTAAAATGGCCACCTGTGTTTTCACAGCTGCCCCGTTTAGGATACTTTCTCCACGGGCACGCGGGGTTTCTACTGTGGTGGTGTTGGGGCCTTTGGGACCTAAAGGAGTTGGATTTTCTGGCAGGATAAGATGGTACAGTCATTGAAGGTGTGGTTCCCATCTATTGGAGTTGCTGGACTATGGGGACAGGGGCAGCACAGAGACTGGAACTGAATTAAAAGTCCACAGTTGGGCTGTGTGTACCGGACCGGACTTCGTTGTTGAGTTATGAACTGGGTGCTGCTGCCATCTGGTGTCTAGATTGGAAAACATGTTCTGTACTTGGCCAGGTTTTTTGGGGGCTGGGATGAAGGATCCTGCCTGCTTACTGGAGATGGGACCTGATGAGTAATTTCTTGTTGTGGCGCCCTGGGAGGGCTTCCTATTCTCCTTCCCATAAAAGGCTGATGACTTGCGTCTTAAGAATCTGAATTAACCCTCCCTGCTGGGGAGAAGCAGATCTGGAGAACATGGGGATTTGACTGGGCCCCTGGGGGCCCCGGGAAGAGAGGCAGGGCTGTGATCCCCGCAGATTTCTGCTGGGTGTTTCTCCCCCTTCCCTTCCTCCAAAGGTGGCTTCCAAACTGATTTTTCACTTGCCACTCTTTGTTTAGCCTTCATTTCAGTTTCTGAAAACCTACGTATACCTGCTGAATAAGTTCGTGGCATGGCTCAAAGGTGGGTTGGACTCTCATCCTCAAGTTTATATAGTACTGAATATTAGACATACTAGAGTGCCCTCTGTATGCCTGGAAGTGAGCTAGCATTTTAATTTTTGTATTTCAAATGTGCAGGGAAATTGAAAGAGCTGTGAAACACTTAAACACACCTACCCAATAGATTCTAACATTCATGTTTTGCTGTATTAGGTTTATTATACATATCTTTTTTTCCAATTTCAATTTCTTGGGATGCATTTCAGAGTAAGTTGTAGGCTCCAATCCCTGCCATTCCCAAATGCGTCAGCATATGCATCATTAACTAGAATTTGATATTTGTGGTTTTGTTAAGTTGATAACTCAAGTGAAACACCACATGTTAAGCAGACCATTTGAAGAATTTTGGCAAATGTCTACAGTCCATGTAACCCAAAGCCCTTTGTCCCTTCACTTGTAATACTTGATTCATAGAAAAGCACCGTACCTTGGCTCAGTGCCCGAAGCACAGAGGTTATGGTGCCGGACACATGTACTGAGGCTGGTGAGTTCGAACCCGGCCCAGGCCTCAATGTCATTAAAGAAACAAGGATTGGGCAAACTCACCCCAACTGGAAGGGTAGCTGATATTCGAACCGCAAATTTTGGTTTCTAAGACTACTCAGACATAGTCAACTGCAACAAAAAAATAGCTGGGTGTCGTGACGGGCGCCGTAGTCCCAGCTACTTGGGAGGCTGAGGCAAGAGAATCTCTTAAGCCCAAGAGTTTGCTGTGAGCTGCAACACCAGGGCATTCTACTGAGGATGACATAGTGAGACTGTCTCAAAGGCACTGTACCATCTGAGAAGCTTAAAGTGTATTATTGACAGGAAGGCTTATTTGTTTTGAGACAGAGCCTCAAGCTGTCACGCTGGATGGTGTGCTGTGGCATCACAGCTCACAGCAACCTATAATTCCTGTGCTCAAGCGAGTCTCTTGCATACACCTCCCAAGTAGCTGGGACAACAGGCGCCCACCACAATGCCTGGCCATTTTTTGGTTGCAGCCGTCATTGTTGTTTGGCGGGCCGGGCTGGATTCGAACCCGCCAGCTCAGGTGTACGTGGCTGATGCTTTAGCCTGTTGAGCCACAGGTGCCGAGCCAGGAAGGCTTATTTAGACATACACGTTTTGCTGTTCTTTTTTTGTTGTTGTTTTTTTCTTTTGGAGACAGTCTCACTCTGTCACCCTCAGGGTGCTGTGGTGTTGTAGCTCACAGCAACCTCAAACCCTCGGGCTTAAGTGATTCTTTTGCCTCAGCCTTACAAGTAGCTGGAACTATATGCGCTTGCCACAACACTCACCTATTTTTAGAGGTTAGGTCTCGCTCTGGCTCAGGCTGGTCTCGAACCTGTGAGCTCAGGCAGTCCACCTGTCTCGCAGAGTGCTAGGATTACAGGTGTGAGCCACTGCACCTGGCCCCATATTGTGCTGTTTTTTTTTTTCAGTCTTACTGTGTCACCCTCGGTAGAGTGCCATGGTGTCACAGCTCACAGCAATCTCCAACTCTTGGGCTTAAAGTGATTCTCTTGCCTCAGTCTCCCAAGTAGCTGGGACTACAGGTGTCCACCACAATGCCCAGCTATTTTTTGGTTGGAGTTGTTGTTTCTGTTTGGAAGGCTCGGGCTGGATTTGAACCCACCAGCTCTGGTGTATGTCGCTGGCACCGTAGCCACTGAGCTAAGGCACCATATTGTGCTTTTGATATCTTTTGATCAGCAAGACATCAGGAGTAGGGAAGCCTGGCCCTGGGTCTGCTGAAACTCATCCCAACTGGAAGGGGAGCTGATATTCGAACCCCAAATTTTGGTTTCCAAGACTGAGCTCTCGATACTGAATTTCTTCTCCTGTGCAACTTGGTAGTGATGGAAAGATTTTGCATTCCTGGGCGGTGCCTGTGGCTCAGTGAGTAAGGGCACTGGCCCCATATACTGAAGGTGGCGGGTTCAAACCCGCCCCAGCCAGACTGCAACAAAAAATAGCCAGGCGTTGTGGCGGGCACCTGTAGTCCCAGCTACTCAGGAGGCTGAGGCAAGAGAATTGCCTAAGCCCAAGAACTGGAGTTTGCTGTGAGCTATGATGCAACAGCACTCTACCAAGGGCAACAAAGTGAAACTCTGTCACAAAAAAAAAAAAATCCTGGCTTGGCACCTGTAGCACAGCAATTACGGCGTCAGCCATATACACCATAGATGGCAGGTTCTAACCCGGCCTGGGCCAGCTAAACAACCGCAACCAAAAAATAGCTGAGTGTTGTGGCGGGTGCCTGTAGTCCCAGCTACCTGGGAAGCTGAGGCAAGAGAATCGCTTAGGCCCAAGAGTTTGAGGTTGCTGTGAGCTGTGACACCACAGCAGTCTACCCAGGGCGACATAGTGAGACTCTTGTCTCAAAAAAAAAAAAAAAATCCTGCATTCCTGCCTCTTATTCCACTCCCCCGTTATTCCTCATGTGGCAGCTGCATAAGGGAATGTGTGGTTATTTGTTTTCCAGGCCTTAGAGAGGTGATGCAATTTCCCTAATCGCATGGCAGGAAGTGGCCTGGTGAAGGGAGGTCTTGGGTAGAGATGGGAGAGTGGGGACAAAAACTCACAAGTGCATCTTGCAGTGCGTGAGGTCTGCATGTTCCCTGGGCTGATTATGATAGAAAGCAATGCGATTTCCAGCGGGCACCAATGGGCTTTTTGTCTTAAAGAACGTTTTAGAGCAGTGGTTCTCAACCTGTGGGTCACAACCCATAGGAACCGTATTAAAGGGTCGCAGCATTAGGAAGGTTGAGAACCACTGTTCTAGAGGGTGTTCACAATCCTTGTTTCTTTTTTTTTTTGAGCCAGAGTCTCAAGCTGTCACCCTGGGTAGAGTGCTGTGGCATCACAGCTCACAGCAACCTCAAACTCTTGGGCCTAAGCGATTCTCTTGCCTCAGCCTCCCAAGTAGCTAGGACTACAGGCACCCACCACAACGCCCAGCTATTTTTTGGTTGTAGTTGTCATTGTTTTTTAGCTGGCCTGGGCCAGGTTCGAACCCACCAGCCTTGGTGTATGTGGCTGATGCCCCACCCACTGAGCAAAGGAGGAAAAAAAAAATGGCCCAAGGTCTGCAGTGAGGTAGGTTTGAGGCTGTAAGGGAGAGCATAGCTGGCCTTCAGGATTTGGAGAGTTGCATCTGGGCCGAATAAGGTGGAGGTTATGTCACTTGATTGGTGGAAATGTGGGGAAACAAATGGGGGCAGGGAGTTTAGGTAGCAGGCCCAGCCTGGGCAGAGAGGAGAGAAGCATCTGTAGCCTTTATTCCTTTCTCTTTTTTTGGTTGTCCCTACAAATAACAATAGCTGTCTTTTGAGGCAACTTTAATGCACTCGGTACATGTTCTACACTTTTTCTAATCTTTTCACCGTCTGGTAGCTTACTAGCTCTCCCATGCTCGTTTTGCAGCATGTGAAGGGCCTGAAAAACCCCATGCCTGGTTTTCATAAGTGGTAATAAATAAACCAGTTCAGGAGGTCTCCCCTTCTGTGGATGTTTGAGGCCAGATTGTTCTCTGGGGCGAGGCCATCCTGGGCCCTGCAGAGTGCTAAGCAGTGTCCTGGCCTCCACCTATTCTGTGCCAGGAGCCACCCCTAGGTTTTGATAGCCATAGATGTTTTCAGACATTGCCCAGTTATCACCCTGTTGATGACTACTAATTTAATAGGTTATTTAGGAATACAGCTAAATTGGCCAGACTGATACATGAGTCAAAAATGGTGGCTTTTACAGGCCTTGCAGGTATTGTACCAGGTGTTTATTGCACTGCTCCCTCACAGAGACAAGACATTTGTCTCTCAGGCTGTACAAGGGAGGGTCTCTACCATCAGATCCCCTCTCACTATGGCTAGCCTTCCCCCAGGAGAGCTTCCAGCCAGAAGGCATGTCTTCCAAGCCAGGTGTCAGCTGCTGGTTGCTCTAAAGAGTACAGTGGTATGTAACTAACTTCGTAGGCCAGTCTTTGTTGGGGCTGCCAAACTCTGCTGTTGTGGCTCCAAAGCAGTCATAGACAGTCTATAAATGTATGGGCATGGTCGTGTCCCAATAAAACTTCATAAAAACAAGCGCAGACCAGAATTGTTATTCTAGCCGGAATTATTCTCCTGGCTATTGTTTGCCAGTTAGACCTGTGCTTCAATCCAGCCTCAGTGTGTCCAGGTTTTACTGTTAGGAACAGCTTTGCTGTGGAATGTGCTAGAACAGGTCCCAAAATGCACTGTTGGAGTTTTTCTAGGTCAGGGGTTGTGTTCTCAATGTTTCACCTCAGGATCCCTTTCCGTCCTCTAAAATAATTAAGGAATGCAAACATCTTTTATTTATTTATTTATATTTATTTATTTTTTTGAGACAGAGCCTCAAGCTGTCACCCTGGATAGAGTTCTGTGGCATCACAGCTCACAGCAACCTCCCAATTCCTGGGCTCAAGCAAGTCTCCTGCCTCCGTCTCCCAAGTAGCTGGGACTACAGGCACCCGCCACAACGCCCGGCCATTTTTTGGTTGCAGCCGTCATTGTTGTTTGGCGGACCCGGGCTGGATTCGAACCCGGCAGCTCAGGTGTACGTGGCTGGCACCTTAGCCCGTTGAACCACAGGCGCCAAACCAACATCTTTTATTTAAATGGATTCTATCTGCTGGTTGTCACTAGAGATTGACAGCCGAGACGTTCAGAGTACAATAGTACCCACAAAGTATGGTGGTACCACCTCCTGGACCCTTTGAATATTCCACTGTACTTTTTTTTTTTTTTTTTTTTGATACAGAGCCTCAAGCTGTCACCCTGGATAGAGTGCTGTGGCATTACTGCTCACAGCAACCTCCAATTCCTGGGCTCAAGCGAGTCTCCTGCCTCCGCCTCCCAAGTAGCTGGGACAACAGGTGCCCACCACAACACCTGGCCATTTTTTGGTTGCAGCCGTCATTGTTATTTGGCGGGCCCGGGCTGGATTTGAACCCACCAGCTCAGGTTGGCTGGCGCCTTAGCTGCTTGAGCCACAGGCGCCGAGCCCACTGTACTCTCTTGAGAACACAAGTAAAAATAGCCAGGGACAGACATCTTGGTATCACTGTGACAATCATGCTGATCTCACTGACCTCTGAAGTGCTGCTCCAAGGGCTTATCCTCACCTGGGGCGTGTGCAGGTTGGAGGGCAGAGTTTGTCAGTATTGATCCATGCTCTCTGTCCATGGTGTGCTGGGACATGGCAAGAGGGGTCATGCTGTCTATTCTCTCTTCCTCCCCACGTGTGCATTGTCTCCTCTGCCCTATCTGGGATCCTGCCTTGTAAATTTTCAGCTCTTCCATTCCTCTGTCCATCTGTCTGTCTGGTTTTTTTTTTTTTGTAGAGATAGTCTCACTTTATTGCCCTGGGTAGAGTGCCGTGGCGTCACACAGCTCATAGCAACCTCCAACTCCTGGGCTTAGGTGATTCTCTTGCCCCAGCCTCCTGAGTAGCTGGGACTACAGGTGCCCGCCACAACGCCCGGCTATTTTTTTGTGGCAGTTTGTCGGGGCTGGGTTCTAACCCGCCACCCTCGGTATATGGGGCCTGCGCCCTGCCCACTAATCCACAGGTGCCGCCCCATCTGTCTTATGTGCACCTGGGGCTGCCGCAGAGGCCTAGAGCTCTTTACTGCCAGGCTGAGAGCTGATGGTGGGGGGCAAGGATGCCTCTCAGGAAGGCAGAAGAATTTACTTCCTTTCCCTCCCCCAGGTTCAGTCCCCCGCGACCCCAGACCCCCACCAGATGCTCTATTCCCTCTTGGCACAAGGCTCACACCGTCCTGGATGTGATCTCCTGCAGTCTGGTTTCTGTCCCTGAAATCTGTATCTCTAAGCTGGCTGGAAAACCGTTACTTGCCAAACTTGGTGGTATTTATTTCCTGCTCTGTTGTACTTCTGGGTGGCACTTTCACCCTGAAAAATAACCACTGAACATGGCTGGGGATGGTAGAAAGAGGGCAGAAACAGTAGGTGTGGTGAGCTTTTAGCCTAAATTTTCAAAAGGAACTAGCAATACTTAGTTGTCCACCTGTATATTTATTTAGCTTTTACATAATGCTTTTTGTGGTACAAAATCTCAAATGTCTAAAAAGCAAGGAGCAGATCTCCCCCACCTCGATCTTAGGGCCTCCCCCTGCAGTGGTAACCTGTCTCCTTCCAGAGGATTTGGACATATTTGTGCATGTTTGTTTATATCACAGATAAGGACAGGCTGTATGCATGACTTTCTCTGCTCATTTACTATCTCTGATGGTTCCATGTCAATGCAATGGTCTTTGTTCCTGTGGTGGCTTAGTAGAAGACCTTTTGTTTGCATGCATCGTAATTTACCTGCTTATTTTATTGACCCAAGGTCTCATTCTGTTGCCCAGGCTAGAGTGCAGTAGTGTCATAGTAGCTCACTGCAGCCTCAAACACCTGACTTAACCAGTTTATTTAATATTGCTGGGCCTTTTGGTGGTTCATGTTTTGTTCCTCCCACCCCCCACAAAGTGCAAGGTCGGAGCAAATGTCCTTGTGCTTATATCTTTGTGCATGTGATTGAGTAGCGTGACAGGCTAAATTCCTTGGGGTGTAGTTGAGTCAGGTGGAGTAGGTGCCTTTGGAAACGTGATTTTTTTTTTTTTTTTCCCTCTCAACAAGGGTGTAAAGGGTACTAAATGGGTTTTAGATTGAATTACTTCTTCTATCAGGGCACAGTGATACCATTTAACAGGAACATTTAACTTTACTAGGTTCAATAATAGATTTAAAAACTTCATCATCATGAGAAGTTGTGATCATTTTAATCATCAGCTAAGAATAAAGAGAAGAGTACAATGCACCTCTCTGTACCCATCACCCTCTGCAATAGTCATAACTGTGGCTGGTCTTATTTCTACCCACTCCTCTTCTTCCCTGCTGGATCTTTTTTTTTTAAAAGAGATGGGCTCACTTTGTCACCCCAGGCTGGAGTGCAGTGGTGTGTCATCACAGCTCGCTGCAGCCTTGAACTCCTGGGCCTAAGAGATCCTTCTGCTTCTCAGCCTCTTGAGTAGCTGGGACTGTAGACATGTACTACCACTCCTGGCCAATTTTTTTCTTGTAGGGGTTGGGTATCACACTGTTGCCCAGGCTGGTCTTGAACTCCTGGCCTTAAGCAATTCTCCTGTCTCAGCTTCCCAAAGTGCCGGGTTCAGGGTTTTTTTTGAGACAGTCTCACTATGTTGCCCTCAATAGAGTGCCATGGAGTCACAGCTCACAGTAACCTCCAACTCTTGGGCTTACGCGATTCTCTTGCCTCAGCCTCCCAAATAGCTGGGACTACTGGTGCCCTCCACATCACCCAGCTACTTTTTTTGTTGTTGTTGTAGTTGTCATTGTTGCTTTAGCTGGTCTGGGCTGGGTGTGAACCCACCAGGCTTTGTGTATGTGGCTGGTGCTGTAACCACTGTATTATAGGCGCTGAGCATTTTTTTTTTCCTTAATGGAACCACAGAATGATTATCCAGTGTCTTAATGATGGTCAGATACCTTTACAGATACCTTTTGGAAGGGAGTGGGGAGAATGTGGAGTATGGGTGCAGCAAGTGGTTGCTAGAGATCAGGTTTAATTTTTTTTTTTTTTTTTTAATAGAGACAGCGTCTCACTTTGTCGCCCTTGGTAGAGTGCCATGGCCTCACAGCTCACAGCAACCTCCAACTCCTGGCTTAGGTGAGTCTCTTGTCTCAGCTTTCCAAGTAGCTGGGACTACAGGCGCCTGCCTCAATGTCCGGCTATTTTTTTTGTTGCAGTTTGGCCGAGGCCAGGTTTGAACCCACCACCCTCGGTATATGGGGCTGGCGCCCTGCTCACTGAGCAACAGGTGCCGCCCTCAGGTTTAATTTTTAATGTTAGAACCCTAAAAAAGTATAATTCTTTTGTGCTTCAGTTTTTTTTTTTTTTTGCTTTCATCAACATCATTAGCTTCAGGCAGGAATTTTTAGGACTTGCATAACGACTCAGATTTAGACTGTCCCCAGCCCATGATGAAAACTGGCTGCTGGGGCTTGGCACCTGTAGCTCAGTGGCTAGGGCGCCAGCCACATATACTAGAGCTGGCGTGTTTGAATCCAGACTGGGCCTGCCAAACAACAATGACAACTACAACCAAAAAAATAGCCGGACGTTGTGGCAGGTACCTGTAGTCCCAGCTACTTGAGAGGCTGAGGCAAGAGAATCACTAAGCCCAAGAGTTTGAGATTGCTGTGAGCTGTGATGCCACAGCACTCTACCAAGGGCAACATAATGAGACTGTCTCAAAAGAAAAAAAAAAAACCAAACAAAAGAAAACTGGCTGCTAGGAAAATCAGAATTGTGGCTTTCACCCAGTTTGTACACAGTGTTTGGGCAAGCTCCATGGGTGACAGAGTACCAAACATACATGTCGTTGTCGAAAAAGTTGTGTATGCTTTTTCCTGCTTGCTTTGGGGCCCTTCTGGAATGTTCTAGAAGCAACATCAAAGGCTAGGCCTGGTACCTATAATCCTAGCACTCTTGGAGGTGGAGGCAGGTGGTTCCAGACCGGCCTGAGTAAGAGCGAGACCCCGTCTCTAAAAATAGCCAGACGTTGTGGCAGGCACCTATAGTCTCAGCTACTCGGGAGGCTGAGGCAAGAGAATTGGTTGAGCCCAAGAATTTGAGGTTGCTGTGAGCTGTGACGCCAAGGCACTCTACTGAGGGCGACAAAGTGAGATTCTGTCTCAAAAAGAAAAAAGAAATAGAAGCAACATCAGGAAGCAGCCTGACTGGCTCAGTAGTTGTGTTCTGAATTGGAGCTGTATGCCAGTTTGGCGCAAGCTGCAGCCCCTTTTCTCTGCCCACATCCTGCCATGTTTGTGTCCCTGTCCTGGGCACTTTGTACCAGAAGATGGGGCTTCTCTCTGCTCATGCTTTCTCGATGGGTGAAGGGCTGAGGCCGTGGATGGGTGGGATCAGGTCAGCCAACCCTGGTGGTACAGGTACTGTTCCTGACAATACATAAGAGGGAATAGGCTGGGCCTGTAGATCAGCGACTGCCTGGCAGGCCTGGGCAGGGCCCTGGGTCAGATCTGTCCTGGCCACCCGGGATATAAACCTCATCTTCATGTCCACAGCCTGGCCTCTGTCCCAGGCAGGCGGGATCTGACCATGTGGCTTTTGCTGGCTTTGTTCTGTTTCTCCCTTCTTCCACTGCTTCCTGTCCAGGTTTCTTGGTTTGTGGCACCTCCCCCAAGCCGGCTTCCAGCCACCCTACTAGCCTGTGTGTCCTCCAGGCCACCTTCTGGCTTGTCACGGTGGGGCTGGGACTGCTCCCCTCTTGTGGGACCTGCCTCGATCCCTCCACAGGGTGCAAGGGAGCCCCCTCTGCTCTGTTGTGTGTGGTTGTTGTGTACAGTACTCCTTGGTACATGAGCCATAGCGTGCTTGTTCCCTGCTAGGCAGGTTTTTTGCTGTGTTTTGCTGGCAAATGGTGCTGCCAGGAACCCATGATGAGCTTCCGTGTAGGTGTCCCTTGGATACACATGTGGGACCTGTCTAGGTTGGTAGTTCTTACTGGGGGCATCTGTAGCTATCATGCTTAGGGAGGGGTCCTCCTGACTTGGAGTGAGGGGAGACCAGTGTGCCTAGGACACCCCATCCCAGATAGTGACCTGGCTCTAAAGGTCATCTGTGGAATGCTGGGTCCCCACGTGCAAATGTCCTGGTCATCCTTTAAGTGCCATTTGCCTTATCCCCTGCTGTTTTCCCTATCAGTTGACTTATTACCCCCCTTTTAAAATTAGCAACCTTTATTTCTTTAGAGCAGTCAAAGTTCACAGCAGGATCAAGCAGGAGGTAAAGAGCTCCCTGCCCTCGCAGTGGGGTGTTGGTTACAGTGGACAAACCTCCATAGACAGGTTAGCAGTAGGGTTCACTCTTGGTGTGGAACATTCTGTGGTTTGGACAAATACATACATGTGTCTGCCATTGCAGTATCCTATAGAGGAGTTTGCTACAAATCCCTTGTGTTGCCTGTTCCTTCTTCTGCCCCCCCACCAAGCTCCTGCCAATCATTGATCTTTTACTGTCTACAGTTTTACCTTTTCCAGAATGTCCTAGAGTTGGAATCATGTAGTATGTACCCTTCTTAGATGGGCTTATTCCTTTTCTTGACAACTTAATTGGGATGTAGTCTAGATACTGTCCATGTAAAGAGTGTAATTCAATGATTTTAGGTACATTCAAGTTGTGCAACCATCATTACAGTTAATTTTAGGACATTTTCATAACCTCAGAGGGAAATCCTGTACCCCTGGTAACACCCTCTTTTTTTCCCCCACCCATAGCCCCTGGCACCCATGAATCCACTTCCTGTTTCTGGATCTACCTGTTCTGGACACTTCATATAAATAGTCTCGCACCGTATGTCCCTCTGTGTCTGCTTCTCTCACTGAGCACGATGTCCTCAAGGTCTCTCCATGTTGTAGCCTGTGTCAGAGCCTCCTTCCTTTTCACGGCTGAGTCCTGTTCCACTATGGAAGGTCTATGTTGGATTTATCCACTCCGATGCTGGCGGACCTTTGGCTATTTGCACCCCCTGGCTGTGGTGAAGGAAGCTGTATGAATATGCGTGTACAGATTGATGTGCCTCGTGCTTTCTGTCTTGAGTCTTCTGCCTGGTGTTGGAAGTGCTGGAGCTGTGTCTTGGTACCAGGGTAGTGAGGTGTCAGAAGCATTCTCTGCTCACGGGTGAACAGTCAGGGAGAAGCAGTTGTCAGTGGCCCACTATATCCAGAGTGTTTCCAGGTAGCCCCTGAAACCTCTGCAGCTGTTCATAGGATGGCTGTGCTCAAGTGTTTTCCTGATAGCTGGGCATGGTGGCTGCACCTGTAGTCCCAGCTACTCAGGAGTCTGAAGCTGCAAGATTGCTTAAACACTGGAATTTGGGTGGCAGCAGGGGCAGGTGTTTTTCTGGAAAAGAAAGGCCATCCTTCATCAAGTTCTCAGGTTTGGATGGACAAAGGGAAGGTCCTTGGACTCTGGAACTCACTTTGACCGGAGGTGCTGTTTGCATATTAATGGGTACCAGGCTTGTGGACCTCCAGTTGGTGAGAAAAGTTGGGTGGGAGGAAGAGAGCTTACCTTTCTGTGTATCTGTTGCCCTATCTCTTCCCCTTCCTCAGGGCAGTTCTGCCCCCCAGGAGATAACTGGGCAATATCTGGGGACATTTGTGGTTGTCATGACAGGGAGCTACTGCTGGTATGGAGTGGATAGTGGCCAGGGATACTGCTCAGCACCTTGCAGGGCCCAGGATGGCCCCACCCCAGAGAACGGGGGCCCTACCCAGTGGCAGTGTCCGCAGTACAGAAGAGGCGGCCCCTGCCGTCGGGGCATTGGGTAAACCACGTGGGAAAGGGTCCTTGTTGGGTGCTGGAGCACCAAGGGATAGTTTCTAACAAAATAACCCTCTTGGCCTCTTGTGCCATCTGGGTGCAGCTCAGGAGGTCCTTTCAAGCACAGCTGCTGAGTCAGATGACCAGTCAGAGGTACAGACCGTTGGACTGTGCTAGTGACAGCCCTATCTGTGAGGCACGAGGGAGTTGGGAATAAAGGCCTCAGAGAGAAGGATGGAGTTGATGGAGAAGCTGCCTTGGGCAGACAAGGTTTGAACTGGAGCCACTGAACACTGGGGAGTGTCCACACTGGGCAGGTGTTCCTCCTGGGCACTGTGGACATGGAGCCTGGAGCCTTCTCGGGGGTAGGGCTGTCTTCAGGACTGCAGGTGCTAAGCATCCCTGCCTCTACTCACTCCATGCTAGGCGCACCTTCCTTCTCCCAGAAAGCACAACCACAAGTGTCCCTGAACATTGCCCAGTGTCCCCTGGGAGCCAGGGTCACATGGGGGTAACGTACTATAATAAAAGCTGCTCTAAGCAGCTCAGCACCTGTAGCACAGTGGTTACAGTGCTGGCCACATATAACAAGGGTGAGTTTGAACCTGGCCCGGGCCAGCTAAACAATTGTAACAAAAAATAGCTGGGCGTTGTGGCAGGTGCCTGTAGTCCCAGCTACTCGGGAGGCTGAGGCAAGAGAATCACTTAAATTCAAGTTTGAGGTTGCTGTATCTGTGACACCATGGCACTCTACCACTACTAGGTGACATAGTGAGACTTCATCTCCAAAAAAAAAAGCTGCTGTAAGCATATGTGTTGGGAAGAACCCCTGAAAACCCACCTTGTCCATGGCACACTGGGATGATGATATTCTGTGTGTTCATAGGAATATTTGGTGTGTGATGCCAGCAGCCCTCATTGAGGGTGGCCTGGGGCCCTTGAAGGAAGGGCCAGTGGTGCTGCTGCAAGGAAGACCCCCCCTGGCTTTGGGGTGCTTCAGTCTGATGTAGATCTCACTGTGCATGAGGGTGGGGATGTGGGTGCTTTTGTTCAAGGCCAACCTGGTGCCTGCACATGCAAACTCAATGTTTGTCCTGGGTGTCTCCACAGATGGAGGATGGCCACAGTCTCTTTGACTATAACGTCCGCCTGAATGACACCATCCAGCTTCTGGTCCGCCAGAGCCTTGTGCTACCCCCTACCATCAAAGAGCGGGACCCTGAGCTCTCGGACACGGATTCCGGCTGTTGCCTGGCCCAAAGCGAGTCTGACAAGTCTTCCAACCATGGAGAGGCAGCTGTGGAGACAGAGAGCAGAGCGGACCTGGGGGATGAAGCCGCATGGGTCGGGGCGGGGCTGGGGTTGTACAAGGTGAGGCTCTGGGGCTGCACGATCTTTGCGCACTCGGGTCCCATGGGTAATGCAGCCCAGGTTCCCCCAGCTGCCCTGCTTGGACCTTGTTGAGGGTAGCCAGCCGCCTCCTGGACTGGGCAGCCTCCATCCTACAGTGGAAATGACTGGCGGGAATTTGGTTTCTTTCCCAGCGACCTCTTAGAGAACGCTAGGATTACAGGCGTTCCCCATGTTCCACGTGGGGAACACTTGGGATTCCTTTGTGACCCTATAGAGCAGAGATGTCTTGTGCTGGGGCCTGCAGGTGTTTTCTGTTGCCCTTGCAGTGGCTGTGAAATTTCCAAATTCACTGCTGCCATCTAAGATAAGGAAATGGGCTGGGGCATAGTGCAACGGTTCTCAACCTGTGGGTCATGACCCACAGGAACTGTATTAAAGGGTTGCAGCATTAGGAAGGTTGAGAACCACTGGCATAGTGGCTCACACCTGTGATCTCAGCACTTTGGGAGGCCAAGGCAGGGGGATTGATTGAGGCCAGGAGTTGGAGGCTGCAATGAACTGCGATTGTGCCACTACACCCCAGCTTCAGGAACAGAGCAAGAGCCATGTCTCAAAAGAAGGAAAAACTTTTACAGAAAGATTTAGATTTCCAACTTTTTTTTTTTTTTTTCTTAAGAGTCTCATTTTGTGACCCTTGGTAGGGTGCTATGGCGTCATAGCTCATAGCAGCCTCAAACTCTTGGTGCTCATGTGATCCTCTTGCCTCAGTTTTTTTATATTTAGTAGAGATGGGGGGTCAGTGTTGCTCAGGCTGGTCTCAAACTCCAGAGCTGAAATAATCCAACTGCCTCAGCCTCCCAGAGTGCTAGGATTACAGGCGTGAGCCACCACACCTGGCCAAAATTTCCTGCTGTTGGCAGTTCTGGTTTCCTTGGGCTGCATAGCAGTTATGGCTGGAGCATGGCAGCAGGGCCTCCCTTAAGATAATATACTCATGCTCTGTGTTCACCTTGTTCCAACCTGGCCTAGTTTCTTCCTGTGGTTTCTTATAGGCAGTGGTTCCTTCTGGGAGATCGTTCCCTCCTGGGAACACTAGGCTGTGTCTGGGTATATCTAAGAGTCATGACTTGTGAGTTGGGAGAGCCCCTGTCATTGGGTGGGTGGAGGCAGGGTCCCGGACAGCACCATCCCAGAGGTGCTCCAGCCTAATGTCACTGGTGCCGCAGCGGATAGACCCTGTTACCAGCATCTGAGTTTGCATCTGGGTTCTGAATCACCAGCGCTCTTCAGAAGCAAGATAGGCTCCTGTCAGCATACCTTGTCCCAGTCAGGATGAGAATTTCTCTGTTCTCACAGGTTAACGAGTACGTCGATGCTCGGGACACGAACATGGGGGCTTGGTTCGAGGCGCAGGTTGTCAAGGTAACACGGAAGGCACCTTCCCAGGATGAGCCCTGCTGTTCCACCTCTAGCCCAGCCCCAGAGGATGATGTCATTTATCACGTGAAATATGATGAGTGAGTGTCTGATGGGCTTGGGCTGGTCTGGGGAGCTTGGGCTCTTTGGGGCACATCATTGTTGGCTGAGTGTCTTTAGTCTGGACCTTGGTGCTGTCTTGGATCGGCAATTAGGACTTGGGGCTAGGGTGGGGTCCCTTTCCTCACATTGTGCCTGACAACACATGAGGCCACCTACTTGGGGACCAACCAGACTGGCTCCTCCTTGGAGATCTCTTTTTCAGCTTGGCCAAGCAAATTGCCATGTTTTCCCTGCCCCAGTTTTCCTGTTTTGTTTTATTCATGCCTCTTGTTTGTGCATGCAGCCATCTTTTTGTGTTTGTTGTCTCTATGCTTGGAATGTAAAGCTCCATTTCCTGCGTGCGTATTTATTTATTTATTTTTTTACAGACAGAGTCTCACTTTATCACCCTCGGTAGAGTGCCGTGGCATCACACAGCTCACAGCAACCTCCAACTCCTGGGCTTAGGCGATTCTCTTGCCTCAGCCTCCCGAGTAGCTGGGACTATAGGCGCCTGCCACAACGCCC
>CAUYRH010111771.1:0-30731 GCA_963574655.1 Perodicticus potto
GGCTACAACCAAAAATGGCTGGGCGTTGTGGCGGGTGCCTGTAGTCCCAGCTACTTGGGAGGCGGAGGCAAGAGACTTGCTTGAGCCCAGGAATTGGAGGTTGCTGTGAGCTGTGATGCCACGGCACTCTATCCAGGGTGAAAGCTTGAGGCTCTGTCTCAAAAAAAAAAAAAAACTTCTTATATTGAAATGATTGTTACCCAACCAACTCATGATATGCTCTCAAATTTAAGTTTATTAATTTTTATTCCCTCAAAACTAAATAGCAACGATATTGAACTTTATAATTTGCAATAGTTCATTGTTTTTTTTTTTGATACCTAGTCTTAAGATGTTGCCCTGGGTAGAGTGCCATGGCGTCCTGGCTCACACCAACCTCCAGCTCTTGGCTGAGGCAATCCTCTTGTCTCAGTTTTTCTATGTTAGTAGAGATGGGGTCTCACTTTTTTTTTTTTTTTTTTGAGACAGAGCATCACAGCTTACAGCAATCGCCAACTCCTGTGCTCAAGCGAGGCTCCTGCCTCTGCCTCCCAAGTAGTTGGGACTACAGGCGTCCACCACAACACCTGGCTATTTTTTTTTGGTTGCAGCCGTCGTTGTTTGGCAAGCCCAGGCTGGATTCGAACCCGCCAGCTCAGGTGTATGTGGCTGGCGCCTTAGCCACTTGAGCCATAGGTGCCGAGCCTGGAGTCTCACTTTTGCTTAGGCTGGTCTTGAACTTGAGAGCTCAAGCAATCCACCCACCTTGGCCTCCCATAGTGCTAGAATTGCAGGCATGAGCCACCACGCCTGGCCAATAGTTCATTATTCTAAATTAGTAACTACTGTGTATGTGGCTCGGTGCTCATAGATCAGTGGTTAGGGTGCCAGCCACATTCACTGGGGCTGGTGGGTTCGAACCTGATGCAGGCTTGACAGACAACAATGCCAACTGCAGGGTGGTGTCCATAGCTTAGTCAGCAGGGCGCCAGCCACATACACTGAGGGTGGCAGGTTCAAACCTGCCCAGGCCAGCTGAAAAAAAAAAAAACATGAGAACTGCAGCAACAACAAAAATAGCTGGGTATTGTGGACACCTGTAGTCCCAGCTACTTGGGAGGCTGAGACAAGAGAATCACTTAAGCCCAAGAGTTTAAGGTTGCCGTGAGCTGTGACACTACGGCACTCTCCCAAGGGTGACAGTGAGACTCTGTCTCCAAAAAAAAAATACTATGTAACAGAATGATAGAAGGAAAAGCTTTGTTATCTCAAATTTTGAACTTATGATGTAGGTAGGTTTTGGATGGTTTCTGTGTTGCTTTGGTCATTTAAGAATAGATCATTCTCCTCCAGGTCTCCCTTGTATTTACAAGCCTTGCTTGTTAAATCCTTTCTCTCTTTTTTATAGGTGGTACTTACTATTTTAACACCTATGGGAGGAAGCAGAAGAATAAGGACGACAGGTCCAAGGGGAAGACCCCTGAAGACGATGAAGGTGTGTCTGATGTTCTTTTTTTCTTTTTTGGAGACAGAGTCTCACCCTGTCATCCTAGATAGAGTGCTGTGGCGTCATAGCTCACAGCAACCTCAGACTCTTGGGCTTGAGCAATCCTCCTGCTTCAGCCTTCCCCTCTCGAGTAGCTGGGACTATAGGCACCCACCACAACATCCAGCTAGTTTTTCTATTTTTAGTAGAGATGGCGTCTTGCTCTTGCTCAGGCTGGTCTCCAACTCCTAAGCTCAGGCAATCTAGGATTCAAGGCAAGAGCCATAGCACCCAGCTGACAAATTTAAATTAATTAATTAAATGAACAAAAATTAATTAACGTGGCTCAGCACCTGTGGCTCAAATGGCTAAGGCATCAGCCACATACACCTGAGCTGGCGGGTTTGAATCCAGCCTGGGCCCACCAAACAACAATGACGGCTGCAACCAAAACATAGCTGGGCATTGTGGCGGGCGCCTGTGGTCCTCGCTACTTGGGAGGCTGAGGCAAGAGAATCGCTTAAGCCCAAGAGTTGGAGGTTGCTGTGAGTGGTGATGTCCTGGCACTCTACCCGGGGTGAGAGCTTGAGGCTCTGTCTCACCAAAAAAAAAAAAATTAACATAAGAAAATAGAAAATCTAGAGACTCCGGTATATTTAGAAATTATTCCATAATAAACATGTCATTTTACATGGTGACAATGTAGTTTTTTTTTTTTTCTTTTTGAGACAGAGACTCACTATGTCGCCCTCAGTAGAGCGCTGTGGCGTCACAGCTCAAAGCAACCTCAAACTCTTGGGTTTAAGAGATTCTCTTACCTCAGCCTCCCAAGTAGCTGGGGCTACAGGCACCCACCACAACACCTGGCTAATTTTGGTTGTAGTTGTCGTTGTCGTTTGGCAGGCCCGGGCTAGGTTTGAACCCACCAGGTCTGGGGTATGTGGCTGGCACCCTAGCTGCTGAGCTATAGGCACCAAGCCCAGAGAGTGTAGATTATGTAACAAATGGTTTGGAACATTTGCTTAGTTATTTTGACAAAGTTAAATTAGATTTTCGTTCCATATGCCAAAATAAATTCTAAATGGATTAAGTCATTAAAAAGCAAAACTAGGGCTCGGCGCCTGTGGCTCAGCAGGCTAAGGCGCCAGCCACGTATACCTGAGCGGTGGGTTCGAATCCAGGCCGGGCCAGCCAAACAACAATGATGGCTGCAACCAAAAAATGGCCAGGCGTTGTGGCGGGTGCCTGTAGTCCCAGCTACTTGGGAGGCAGAGGCAGGAGACTCGCTTGAGCCCAGGAATTGGAGGTTGCTGTGAGCTGTGATGCCATGGTACTCTACCCAGGGTGACAGCTTGAGGCTCTATCTCAAAAAAAAAAAAAAAAAAAAAAAAGCAAAACTAGGCTCGGTGCCTGTGGCTCAAGTGGCTAAGGTGCCAGCCACATACTCCTGAGCTGGCAGATTCAAATCCAACCCAGGCCTGCCAAATAACAATGATGACTGCAAAAAAAAATAGCCAGGCATTGTGGCAGGCGCCTGTATTCCCAGCTACTTGGGAGGTGGAGGCAGGAGAATCATTTGATCCCAGAAGTTGGTGGTTGCTGTGAGCTGTAACACCATGGCATTCTTACCCAGGGTGACAGCTTGAGGCTCTGCCTCAAGAAAAAAAAAGAAGAGAAAAAGGCTTGGTGCCTGTGGCTTAACGGGCTAAGGCACCAGCCATGTACACCTGAGTGGGTTCGAATCCAGCCCGGGCCCACCAAACAACAATGACAGCTGCAACCAAAATAAAATGGCCAGGTGTTGTGGCAGGCGCCTGTAGTCCCAGCTACTTGGGAGGCGGAGGCAGGAGACTCACTTGAGCCCTGAAATTGGATGTTGCTGTGAGCTGTGATGCCATGGCCCTCTATCCAGAGCGACAGCTTAAGGCTCTGTCTCAAAAAAAAAAAAAAAAAAAAAAAACTTGGGCGGTGCCTGTGGCTCAAAGGAGTAGGGTGCTGGAGGGGGCTGGTTCAAACCCAGCCCCGCCCAAAAACTGCAAAAAAAAAAAAAAAAAACTATAGGCTGGGCTAATGGCTGATGCCTATAATCCCAGCACTCTGGTATGCTGAGATGGGAGGATCCCTTGAGCTCAAGAGTTCACGAGCAGCCTGAACAAGAGTGAGACTCTGTCTCTACTAAAAATAGAAAAATTAGCTGGGTGTAGTGGTTGCCGCCTGTTGTCCTAGCTACTCAGAGGGGTTGAGGGAGACTAAGGCGGGAGGATCACTTGAACCTGGGAGTTTGATGTTTGTACGAGCTAGGCTGATTCCATAGCACTACATCCTGGGGCAACAGAGTGGGACTCTGTCTCAAAAAAAAAAAAAAATATATGTAAAAGAATTAGAAGAAGATATAGGGTAAAATATTGTATTATGAAATGGGAAAGGCCTTTCTTTTTTTTTTTTTGTAGAGACAGAGTCTCACTTTATCACCCTTGGTAGAGTGCCGTGGCATCACACAGCTCACAGCAACCTCCAACTCCTGGGCTTAGGTGATTCTCTTGCCTCATCCTCCAAGTAACAGGGACTATAGGTGCCCGCCACAACGCCCGGCTATTTTTTTTGTTGCAGTTTGGCCAGAGCTGGGTTTGAACCCACCACCCTCAGTATATGGGGCAGTCCTACTGACTGAGCCACAGGCACCGTCCGGGAAAGGCCTTTCTTTTTTTTTTTTTTAAACAGAGCCTCAAGCTGTCACCCTGGATAGAGTGCTGTGGCATCACAGCTCACAGCAACCTCAAATTCCGGGGCTCAAGCAAGTCTCCTGCCTCTGCCTCCCAAGTAGCTGGGACTACAGGCGCCCGCCACAACGCCTAGCCATTTTTTGGTTGCAGTTGTCATTGTTGTTTGGCGGGCCCAGGCTGGATTCGAACCTGCCAGCTCAGGTATACGTGGCTGGCGCCTTAGCCCATTGAGCCACAGGCGCCGAGCCGGGAAAGGCCTTCCTAAGTAAAAGATGTGTACTTGACCTTTGAAGGATGTGGGGCTGGGACACTGATCCCTGTGTGGTGGAAAATGTTTATGGAACTTTTTTTCTTTTGTCAGCCTGGGTAGAGTGCTGTGGCGTCACAGCTTACAGCAACCTCAAATTCTTGGGCTCAAACAATTCTCTTGCCTCAGTCTCCCGAGTAGCTGAGACTATAGGTGCCCACCACAACACCTGACTATTTTTTAGAGACGGGGTCTAGAATTCGTGAGCTCAGGTGTTCCATCTGCCTCCACCTCCCAGAGTGCTGGGACTACAGGCCTGAGTCACCACACCCAGCCTGTTGATGTAACTTTTTGATTGCCCACAAACTTGGCTGATAGCATCATGCTGACTGGAAGCTGCCCTGATAACACAAACAGTCCATACACTCCTGTTTTGCATGTTGTTTGTGTAACATACTATATTCTGATAGTAAGGTAAGCTAGGTATTCAATGACCAATAGAAAAGGGCAAAAGAAAAAAAAAGTAAACTAGGTAATAGAAAATATTAAGAAAATTATAAAGAAAAGAAAATATAGGGCGGCGCCTATGGCTCATCAAGTAGGGCGCCGACCCCATATACCGAAGATAGTGGGTTCAAACTGGGCCTCAGCCGAACTCCAAAAATAGAAAAATAGCCGGGCATTGTAGCGGGTGCCTGTAGTCCCAGCTACTCGGGAGGCTGAGGCAAGAGAATCACAGGAGTTGGAGGTTGGAGGTTGCTGTGAGCTGTGTGATACGACAGTACTCTGCTGAGGGCAATAAAGCAAGACTCTGCCTCTACAAAAAAAAAAGAAAGAAAGAAAAGATATATTTACTGTTCATTAAGTAGAAGTGAATCATCATAAACGTCTCTATCCTTGTGGTCTTCACGTCCAATGGGCTGAAAAGGAGGAGGGTTGGGGCTGCTCTTGGGTGGCAAAGGCAGCAGGAAACTCAAGCAGACTGTACAGTTCAAACCATGGCTTTCAAGGGTAACTGCAGAGGAAGGAGAAAGGGTTTGGTGTGGAGGAGAGGACGGGTGGGCCGAGCAGTTCCTGCACACCACCTTGCATGCCATGTGGGCCTTAATGGTTCTCCTATTAATTCTGGTTCCTAGAAGGAACAGCTGTGGCAGCTTCCTCATCGTAATTCTTGGCATATTGTAGATGCTCAAATACATGCTTATCAAATCCGAGTCTAATCACAGCTGTGCCAGTGAGTGTTGTGGTGCAGGATGACAGGAGCACAAGTCCCAAACATCCTGGGCTGGCAGTGCGCCTGCAGCTGCTCATGCTCAGGAGCCTCACATGGCTAGGCTATGGGTCTCCTGTGCTTACAAGTGATTATTTTAGGTTAGCTGTTTGGGGCTGAGCTATATAGCTCGCTTTGGGAAAATAAGATTTCTTATTTACTTATTCAAAGTATCAGTTTTGTTTTGTTTTTGAAACTTAGTTGCACCACTTTGTAGCCCAGGATGGAGTGCTGTGGACTCAGCCTCCCTCATAGCAACCTCAAACTCCTGGACTCCAGCAGTCCTCCTGTTTCAGCTTTCAGAGTAGTTGGGACTATAGGTACTGCCACCAAGCCCGGCTAGTTTTTGTATTTTTAGTGGAGTTGGGGGTCTTGCTCTTGCTCATGCTGGTCTCCAACTCCTCAGTTCAGTTTATCTACCTACCTCAGCCTCCCAGAGTGCTGGGTCAAATGTTCTTATTACTTGGGTAATGACAGGAGATTGTATGTAGCATGGTAAGGAATGGTAATGTTTTCCTGTGGCCTAGGGCACAAATTTACAAATATTGTCTAATTCTATGATCCCCAAAGCCCGGGCTGTGGACTAGTATTGATCTGTGGCCTGTTAGAGACTGGGCTGCACAGCAGGAAATGAGCTGTGAGTGAGCTTGTATTTATTTACTTTCTCTCCCCATCACTTGCATCACTGCCAGAGCTCCATCTCCTGTCAAATCCCCACCCACCCACCCAACCTAACCCTTTTTCTACGGAAAAATTGCCTTCTATGAAGTCCATCCCCAGTGCCACAGGGGTTGGAGACTGCTGCTCTAATTGTGTGTCTCATGCATTAGAAACTCAGCCACCCTTCCAGGACCTTGTAAGTTTACTCAGAACTACAGTGTCTTAGGTGTATCTCTACTCATTTTGGAGATTAGATATTATGATAATATAAAGATCTGAAAGATAGCCAGGTGCAGTGGCTCATGCCTGTAATGCTAGCACTCTGGGAGGCAAGGTGTGTGGATTGCCTGAGCTCATAGGCTCGAGACCAGCCTGGGCAAGAGCCAGACCTCATTTCTAAAAATACTCAGACCTTGTGTGGGCACCTGTAGTCCTAGCTACTCAGGAGGCTGAGGCAAGAGATTCACTTGAGCCAAGGAGTTTGAGTTTGCTGTGAGCTGTGATGCCACGACACTCTACCAGAGTGACAAAGTGAGACTCTCTCGGCTCGGCGCCTGTGGCTCAACCGGCTAAGGCGCCAGCCACGTACACCTGAGCTGGCGGGTTCGAATCCAGCCCGGGCCCACCAAACAACAATGACGGCTGCAACCCGGGCGTTGTGGCGGGCGCGTGTAGTCCCAGCTACTTGGGAGGGGGAGGCAGGAGACTCGCTTGAGCCCAGGAATTGGAGGTTGCTGTGAGCTGTGATGCCACGGCACTCTATCCAGGGTGACAGCTTGAGGCTCTGTCTCAAAAAAAAAAAAAAAAAAGTGCGACTCTCTCTCAAAAAAAAAAAAAATCTGAAAAATAATCATCTGTTTTTTTGTTTTCTGAAATATAGTCTCATTCTGTTGCCCTGGGTAGAGTGCCATGGCATCAGCCCTGCTTACTGTAATCTCAAACTCCTGGGTTTAAGTGATCCTTTCGCATCTCTAGCTGGCAATGTAGGTGCCGAAAATGACACCCGACTAGTTTTTTCTTCCTTTTTTTTTGAGACAGAGTCTCACTATGTTGCCCTCGGTAGAGTGCTGTGGAATCACTGCTCACAGCAACCTCAAACTCTTGGGCTTAAGCAATTCTTCTGCCTCAGCCTCTCAAGTACTACAGGTGCCCACCACAACTCCTGGCCATTTTTTTGTTGTGATTGACATTGTTGTTTGGCAGGCCCGGGCTGGGTTCAAACCTACCACCTCTGGTGACTTGGCTGGCACCCTAGCCACTGAGCTACTGGTGATGAACCTAGTTTTTCTTTTTTGTCACCCTCTGTAGAGTGCTTTATCATCATAGCTCACAGTAATCTCCAACTCTTGGGCTCAGGCGATTCTGTTGCCTCAACCTCCCATATAGCTAGGACTACAGGCCCCTGCCACAATGCCTAGTTTTATTTGTTGGGTTTTTTTTTAAGAGACAGGGTCTCGCTCTGGCTCAGGTTGGTCTCGAACCTGTGAACTCAGGGCAATCCACCCTCCTTGGCCTCTCTGAGTGCTAGGATTACAGGTGTGCGTACCATGGCCGGCCCAGCTAGTTTTTCTTTTCTTTTTTTTGAGACAGAGCCTCAAGCTGTCATCCTTGGTAGAGTGCCGTGGCATCACAGCTCACATCAACCTCCAATTCCTGGGCTCAAGCGAGTCTCCTGCCTCCGCCTCCCAAGTAGCTGGGACTACAGGCGCCTGCCACAACGCCCGGCCAATTTTTTGTGGTTGCAGCCGTCATTGTCATTTGGCGGGCCCAGGCTGGATTCGAACCCGCCAGCTCAGTTGTACGTGGCTGGTGCCTTAGCCCATTGAGCCACAGGCACCGAACCAAGTTTTTCTACTTTTAGTAGAGATAGGGTCTACCTCTTGCTCAGGCCGCTCTCAAACTCCTGGGCTCAACTGGTCTCCTGCTTTGGCTTCCTAAATTGGTGGGATTATAGGGGTGAGCTGTTGTGCCCAGTTTCATTTTGTGAGGTTTTTTTTTTTTTAACCTTTTATTTAATTATTTATTTTTTTATTTATTTGTTGCAGTTTTTGGCCAGGGCCAGGTTTGAACCCGCCACCTTCAGTATATGGGGCCTGCATCCTACTGCTTGAGCCACAGGCGCCACCTGTGTTTTTTGGGGGGTTTTTTGTGTTTTTTTTTTTTTTTTAGAGACAGAGTCTCACTTTATCACTCTCGGTAAAGTGCTGTTGCATCACAGCTCACAGCAACCTCCAACTCCTGGGCTTAGGTGATTCTCTTGCCTCAGCCTCCCAAGTAGCTGTAACTATAGGCGCCCACCACAATGCCCGGCTATTTTTTTGTTGCAGTTTGCCCAGGGCCAGGTTCAAACCCGCCACCCTCGGTCTATGGGGCTGGCGCCCTACCCACTGAGCCACAGGCGCCACCCATTGTGTTTTTGTTTTGGGTTTTTTTTGAGACAGAGTCTTACTTTGTCATCTTCAGGGTCATAGCTCAAAGCAACCTCAGCCTCTGGGGCTCATGCCATTCTCTTATGTCATTCTTTTTGCATTTAAAAATTCTTCCCTGGGCTCGTTGCCCATAGCTCAGTGGTTAGGGTGCCAACCACATACACTGAGGCTGGTGGGTTTGAACCCGGCCCAGGCCTGCTAAACTACAATGCCAACTACAACAAAAAAATAGCCAGGCATTGTGACGGGCACCTATAGTCCCAGCTACTTGGGAGGCTGAGGCAAAAGAATCGCTTAAGCCCAAGAGTCTGAGGTTGCTATGAGCTGTGACACCATGGCACTCTACTGAGGGCAACATAGACTCTGTCTCAAATAAATTAATTAAAAAAATATTTTCCTGTCAGGCGCGGAAGCTCACACCTATAATCCCTGCACCTGGGAAGACGAGGCAGGTGGATTGCCTGAGCTCACGAGTCCAAGAACAGCCTGAGCAAGAGTGAGACCCTGTCTCTAAAAAATAGTCGGGCGTGTGACAGGCGCCTGTAGTCCCAACTACTTGGGAGGCTGAGGCAAGATGATCGCTTAAACCCAAGAGTTTGAAGTTGCTGTGAACTGTGACTTTATGGCATTCTACTAAGGGCAACAAAGTGAGACTCTGTCAGGTGGCGCCTGTGGCTCAGTGGGTGGGGCCGGCCCCATAAGCCAAGAGTGCTGGGTTCAAACCCAGACCTGGCCTAACTGCAACAAAAAAATAGCCGGGCGTTGTGGCAAGCACCTATAGTCCCAGCTACTCAGGAGGCTGAGGCAAGAGAATCGCCAGCCCAAGAATTGGAGTTTGCTATGAGCTGTGTGACACCACGGCTCGAGGGCGATAAGGTGAGACTCTGTCTCTACCAAAAAAAAAAAAAATCAAAGTGAGACTCTGTCTCAAAAAAAGAAAAAATAGTTTCCTGGCTATGCGCAGCGGTAGCTCATGCCTATAATCTTAGCACTCTGGGAGACCAAGGCAGGTTGATTGCTGAGCTCAGAAGTTTGGGATCAGCCTGAGCTAGAGCCAGACTCTGTCACTAAAAATAGCTGGACATTGTGGTCGGAACTTGTAGTCCCAGCTACTCTAGAGGCTGAGGTAGGAGGATTGGTTGAGCCCAAGAGTCTGAGGTTGCTGTGAACTATGACACCATGGCACTGTACCAAATGTGACAAAGCCAGACTGTGCCTCAAAAAAAAAAAAAAGGCCATAGAGGTCAGTGCCTGGGCCTTGGAGCATCGGCTGTTTCGTTTCACTCACTGTGCCTGACTCTGCCTTTTACTCCCTTTTGGCTCAGAGGAGAAGAGACGGAGGGAGCGTGAAGACCAGATGTACCGGGAGCGGCTGCGCACCCTGTTCGTCATCGCAGTTGTCATGAGCCTGCTGAATTCTCTCAGCACCAGTGGGGGCAACATCTCCTGGAGTGACTTTGTCAACGAGATGCTGGCCAAGGGCGAGGTGCAACGGGTGCAGGTGGTGCCCGAGAGCGACGTGGTGGAAGTCTACCTGCACCCCGGGGCCGTGGTGTTTGGACGGCCTGTGAGTTGGGGCCTAGATGTGGGCGCCAGTTGCTGTGGCTGTTGCTGCACAGAGACCTGGGGATTTGGGCACATTCTTTTTTCCTTTCAGGCCCCACCCCTGGTTATCTGATTGTCTTAAAACAAGATGTGAGTATTGAGAACTTTAAAGTTGGATTCATAGAAAGGATTTGAGCTGTGGCTCACCAAGATGGAGAGGAAGGAAGGTGGTCACTGTGGAGGGCACTGACGGGAACGTTGACGCATGCTCCCAGACAGGCCATCTGTGGGAACCATGCACAGAGGAGAAGGTGGGGTGAGGGACAGATTGGCCGGGAGGTGATTGGCACAAGGTATTAAGGAGATGAGCACTGTTGGGCCCGGCTGGGTAGGTACAGGTGTTGTCTGGAAAGGTAAGGGGGTGCCATGCACATTCACAGGATCCCAGGTAGCAGGGAGTTAGTTTAGTGGAAGCTTCCCACAAAACGCTCAAAACTTAACCCTGGAGGTGGGGTGACCTCTCCCTCATGGCAGAGCCCCTTGTTTCTGGACAGAGCAGATTGGCCAGGCAGATGCTCCTCCTGCCTGAGCACTCAGCTGGGGGCACAGCCCTGCCCTGTGAGCTCCTTTGAGGGTAGCTCTGGAACCTGTGGTTCATAGCTGGTGTTTCTTTGTGAGTCTTGCAATTTAGTAGGCGGGCAGCAGGGTCAGCATGTCGTGAAACAGCGAGGTACAATTCCCATGTGCCACAGAGATGGGAGGGATAACCAAAGCCTCACCTGGGGATGGAGCTCAGTAGCTTGGGTGTGCACCGAGGGCTGCATGGGCAGCTGCTGCGTCAGGCCAAGCGAGCAGAGGAGCTTGGCAGAGGGTGTGGAGTCAGAATCAGCTTCTGGACCGTAGAAAGAGGGTGATTTCTGCACTTTTTTTTTTTTTTTTGAGACAGAGCCTCAAGCTGTCACCCTGGATAGAGTGCTGTGGCATCACAACTCACAGCAACCTCTAATTCCTGGGCTAAAGCGAGTCTCTTGCCTCTGCCTCCCAAGTAGCTGGGACTACAGGCGCCCGCCACAACGCCTGGCCATTTTTTGGTTACAGCTGTCGTTGTTGTTTGGCCGGCCCCGGGCTGGATTCGAACCCGCCAGCTCAGGTGTACGTGGCTGGCGCCTTAGCCCGTTGAGCCACAGGCACCGAGCCTTTTTTTTTTTTTTTTTGTAGAGACAGAGTCTCACTTTATTGCCCTCAGTAGAGTGCTGTGCTGTCACAGCTCACAGCAACCTCCAACTCCTGGGCTTAGGCGATTTCTTGCCTCAGCCTCCCTCCCGAGTAGCTGGGACTACAGGCGCCCGCCACAACACCTGGCTATGTTTTTGTTTTGCAGTTCAGCTGGGACCAGGTTTAAATCTGCCACGCTCGGTATATGGGCCCGGCGCCCTACTCGCTGAGCCACAAGCACCGCCATTTTTTTTTTTTCTGACACAGAGTCTCACTGTGTCGCCCTTGGTAGAGTACCCTGGCGTCACGGCTCACAGCAACCTCAAACTCTTAGGTATAAGCAATTCTCTTGTCTCAGCCTCCCAAATAGCTGGGACTACAGGCGCCCACCAGAATGCCCAGCTGCAGTTTTTCTGTTGCAGTTGTCATTGTTGTTTAACTGTCCTGGGCTAGGTTTAAACCCACCAGCCTTGGAGTATGTGGCTAGTGCCATAACCACTGATCTATGGCCGCCGAGTCAGTCTGCCTTGTTCTTCTCACCCTTTCTTAGGCAAGGCCTATGGACACTGCATAGAGCTCCCTTCCTACAGGTGGAGAGGAGCCCAGGCAGCCTGAGGCTGCCACATACAAGCGCTCGGCAGGTCCCTGCCTTCATTCTAGCTGCCCCTAACCTAAACTTAGGAACTCCTGCACTTCATCTCCTCCACTCAGTTTTCATCTGACATACCTGGCTTCATTTTGCTATCCCTTGTCAGAATTAAGTAGAGGTTAAAAGTTCTCCTGTCACTCCAGCGCCTTAGTCAAGAATACTGGCTATCAGCCAGGTTTGGTGGCTCACACCTGTAGTCCTAGGAGGCTGAGGTGGGGGAATTGCTGCAAGAATGAGACCCTGTCTCTACTGAAAATAGAAAAGTTAGCCAGGCGTTGTGGTGGCACCTGTAGTCCCAGCTGCTTGGGAGGCGGAGGCAGGAGAATCGCTTGAGCCCACAAGTTGGAGGTTGCTGTGAGCTGTGATGCAACGGCACTCTACCCAGGGCAACAGCTTAAGGCTCTGTCTCAAAAAAAAAAAAAAGGCGGCGCCTGTGGCTCATCGAGTAGGGCACCGGCCCCACGTACCGAAGGTGGAGGGTTCAAACCCGGCCTCGGCCAAACTGCAAAACAGAAAAATAGCCGGGCATTGTGGTAGGTGCCTATAGTCCCAGCTACTCGGAAGGCTGAGGCAAGAGAATTGCCTAAGCCTTTGAGTTGGAGGTTGCTGTGAGCTGTGTGACGCCACGGCACTCTACCAAGGGTGATAAAGTGAGCCATAGGCCTACAAAAAAAAAAAAACTAGATTCCGTTAGAAAGTATATATATTGAAATTTTGTTTCTAGGGCGGCACCTGTGGTTCAAGGAGTCCCGTACTGGCCCCATATGCCCCATATGCCGTGGGTGGTGGGTTCAAGCCCACCCCTGGCCAAAACCGTAAAAAAAAAAAAAGAACGAAATTTTGTTTCTCAAGATGTGTTTGAGAGAACCATAAGTTTTTAGACTTGGAAATACAAATGGCCCTTGACTTGAGTGGGAGCATGCCCCAGCAAACCATCTCTAGCTGAAAATACCATGGGTCAAAAATTTGTTTTCAACTCCATCAGATTTTCCTGATGTTGCCCAATTGTGTCATGCAGTGGTATATGGATGTGTGTTGATTTTGCATCATTGTGAAGTTATACAATTTTAAGTCAATCGTCTTTAGTTTCCTCTTCAGAACCCTGAAGCTGTGTGTTCAGTGTGTTATGGGCCTATTCTGTGGTCACTGTGTGGTGGGCAGTGTGTCCTATCCTTTACCTGTGGTCTCTGCTTTTGCCCCAGAGGCTGGCCTTGATGTACCGAATGCAGGTTGCAAATATCGACAAATTTGAAGAGAAGCTTCGAGCAGCTGAAGATGAGCTGAATATTGACGGGAAGGATAGGATCCTGGTCTCCTATAAGCGTGCTGGCTTCTTTGGAAAGTATGCCAGTCATTTTTTGGCTCTTGAACTAAAGGCTTTGTAATGTGAGAACATCTTCGCAAACAAAAATCTCAAACTGTCTTTGCCTACAATTAACTACAATCACTTGGAGGATTGGGCTGGGCGCTGTGGCTCATGCTTGTAGTCCCAGAACTCTGGGAGGCGTAGGCGGAAGGATCCATTGAGCTGAGGTGTTTGAGGTTGCTGTGAGTTAGGCTGACCCCACCGCATTCCCGCTGGGGTAGCAGAGCAAGACTGTCAAAAAAACAAAAAAAACCCAGGGCGGTGCCTATGACTCAATAGTTAGGGCGCCAGCCCCATATTCCAAGGGTGGCAGAACCCGGCCCCAGCCAAACTATTACAAAAAATAGCCAGGCTCAAGGAGTAGGGCACCAGCCCCATATATCGGAGGTGGTGGGTTCAAACCTGGCCCCGGCCAAAAAATGCAAAAAAATAAATAAATAAAGATGTATGTTTAAAAAAAAGGCGAAAGATTTATGCGATCTGAAGAGAAACCAGAGTATGAAGATGTATGTTTAAAAAAAAAAAAAAACTAGCCAGGTATTGTAACAGGCACCTGATTCCCAGCTACTTGGGAGGCTGAGGCAAGAGAATTACCTAAGCCTAGGAGTTGGAGATTGCTGTGAGCTGTGATGCCACAGCACTCTACCGAGGACAATAAAGTGAGATTCTCTCTCTCAAAAAAAAAAAAAACAACCTAACATACGTAGTAATGAATATAATTCTGGGAAATTTGGAAATAAAATCATCCTTCATTGATGGGAGGCAGTGTCCAGGATCTCCTGAGGAAGCCAAAGCCCCTATCTCATACTGTGTAAACGCTGTGTGGGTGATAGTTACACTGTATTGTTTAGGGAATAGTGACCCCCCCAAAAAATGTACAGATTTAGTTTTTACCTCCAAATAGTCCCAGTTGGTGCTTGGCGAGCCCACAGGTAAGTGTAGACTGTTTGGCTGCTTTCTTTAGTTGGGTGGTTTTTCTGAACTCACGTCATTGTGGGCTTGTCTTCTACAAACACACAGAATAGGTGGAAACAGGAATGGGAGATAGAAATTCTTCTTTCAAGGTTGAGAGAGAAATAGATGGGTGAGAACTGTCAGTTAAGGGCCATGGATCCTGACAGGCCCTTGGGAGCGTACAGTGGTCAGTGTCACCTCAGCCCTGCCGGCACCCCAGTGACAAGTCACTGTGCAGAGATGGGGACATTGTCGTGCTGCAGCATTCTGTAAGATACAGAATGCCAGCGATGGGCTGCTGGAATGTGAGACCCAGTGAGTCCTCAGAGCTCACTGTACTCCTGATTCTATTTTAGGTAAATGACTGCAGGACAGGGAGGCAGGGGACAGACCCAGGATAACTCCACTTCATGCTGAGGCCAAAGTCCTAGGATTTACTTTGCTACTGCTAGGCTTATTTTGCCTTGCTAATTGAAGCTGATAGCTACTTTTTATGTTGTTGTTTTTTGAGACAGTCTCACTTGGTCATCATTGGTAGAGTGCTGTGGCATCACAGCTCACAGCAACCTTAAACTCTTGGGCTTAAGCAATTCTCTTGCCTTAGCCTCCCAAATAGCTGGGACTACAGGTGCCCACCACAACGCCTGTCGATTTTTTTTTTTTTTTGTAGTTGTTATTGTTGTTTGGCAGGCATGAGCCAGGTTCGAACCTCCCAGCCCCTTTGTATATGGCTGGTGCCCTAGCTGCTGAGCTACAGGTGCTGAGCCTCAAGGGATTCTCTTGCCTCAGCCTCCCAAGTAGCTGGGACTACAGGCTCCTACTATAACACCCAGCTAATTTTAGAGAGGAGGTCTCACTCTGGCTCTGGCTGGTCTCCAACCTGTGAGCTCAGGCAATCCACCCGCCTCAGCCTCCCATGTGCTAGGATTACAGGTGTGAGCTACCACACCTGGCCTGATAGCTACTTTTGAAAATGTTTTGAACATACAAAAACCTGCTTCTGTTGGTTACTGTCACAAGGGTTACTTCTAGGGTCATAAACAAGCATCCCCAGCAATTGCATACATAATCTGATCACTCAGGAAACCTTTTTAGAAGAGAACCAATCTGGCTCGGCACCTGTGGCTCAAGCAGCTAAGGCAACAGCAACATACACCTGAGCTGGCAGGTTCGAATCCAGCTTGGGCCTGCTAAACAACAATGACAGCTGCAACCAAAAAATAGCTGGGCGTTGTGGCAGGCGCCTGTAGTCCCAGCTACTTGGGAGGCAGAAGCAGGAAAATCGCTTGAGCCCAGGAGCTGGAGGTTGCTGTGAGCTGTGATGCCACAGCACTCTACCCAGGGTGACAGTGGGCTCTGTCCCGGGGGAAGTGTAAGGGGGAAGAAGAGGACAATCTGTGAGAATTGGGCAAGAGAGCCGGTTTTCATAGCAGTTCTGCTCTATACAGCAGTCTGAGGCTTGGGCCCCTCATCTTTGAACCGTTGTCAGTGATGGCTCTGGCTTTGCAAGGTGTGTTTGTCAGGCAGCAATGTCTGAGCTATAATGGCCTCTCTTTCTCCCCTCAGTGCTCTCTACGCCCTCGGGATGACAGCGGTGGGCCTGGCCATTCTATGGTATGTTTTCCGCCTGACCGGCATGGCAGGAAGGGAAGGCGGATTCAGCGCTTTTGTAAGTCGTACAAATCTGACCTGGCTGAACTTGCTGGACTTGTAGTTTCAGGGTTCTCCTGTGTTTCTCTCTGCTAAACACTTTTCCATAAACTACAGAATAAGTGTGCAGTGACAGTTGACGTCTTACAAAGACCAGCCTAAAGCCGTAATTTGGCAGCTCACTGTTCCTTCTGATTGGCTGATTGAGGGTATATATCTTTCTCTGAGGGCCTTCCTGTCTGACTTCTAGGGTGACTGAGACAAGTGAGTTTATAGGATAGTTTTTTGTTTTTTATTTTTGGGGTTTTTTGAGTCAGAGTTTTACTGTGTTGCCCTCAGTACAGTGCTGTGGCGTCGCAGCTCACAGCAACCTCGAACTCCTGGGCTCAAGTGATTCTCTTGCCTCAGTCTCCCTAGTAGCTGGGACTACGGACGCCTACCACAATGCCCGGCTATTTTTTTGTTGCAGTTCTTTAGTTGGCATTCTACCCAGCCTCCCTAGTAGCTGGGACTACAGGTGCCTGCCACAACTCCAAGCTTTCTTTTTTTTTTTTTTGGAGACAGAGTCTCACTATGTCGCCCTCAGTAGAGTGCTGTGGTCACAGCTCACAGCAACCTCTAGCTCTTGGGCTTATGCAATTCTCTTGCCTTAGCCTCCCAAGTAGCTGGGACTACAGGCATCTGCCACAACACCCAGCTATTTTTTGGTTGTAGTTGTTGTTTGGCAGGCCTGGGCTGGATTCAAACACGCCACCTCCAATTTATGTGGCTGGCGCCTTAGCCACTGAGCCACAGGCACCGAGCCCTATTTTTTTATTGTTGTTTTATTATTTAGCAGGCCCAGGTCGCATTCGAACCCACCAGCCCTGGTGCATGTGGCCAGTGCCCTAACCAGTGAACTATGGGCACCGAACCTATAGGATAGTTTTTTTTTTGTTTGTTTGTTTTTTTGAGACAGAGTCCCACTATGTCGCCCTAGGTAGAGTGCCATGGCGTCACAGCTCACAGCAACCTCAAACTCTTGGGCTTAAGCGATTCTCTTGCCCCCCAAGTAGCTGGGACTACAGGCGAGGATAGTTTTCAATAAGCAGTGGGGAATGACTTTTTTTCACCCTTATTTTCTCCAACTGGTTAAGAAGCTGAGACATTTTAAAGATTGTCTTTAAAGGAGCAATGTTAAATAAGCATAATCAGCTGTCAGTCACATGCATTTATTAGCATGTTTATTTTCTCTGTAGCTTTGCCTCCACTCAGGGTTGGGCCAGGCTGTGGGCATGTCCTGCTTCATCCCTGGAAGTGTCCCTGTGTTGCTTCCACTGAGATGAGGAGCATATTTCTTTGTAGCTTAAGACTCGCTGTTATTTTTAATGGTGCCATGGTATTTCACTGTGGAACTGTGCCATATTTTATTCAGCAAGTTCCATAATTTTTAAATATTTTCGATGTGCTTAAATAATGCCATGATGAGGCTCAGCACCAGTGGTTCAGCAGCTAGGGTGTCAGGCACATACACCGGGGCTGGCGGGTTTGAACCCAGTCCGGGCCTGTCAGACAACAATGACAACTACAACAATAACAAAAATAGCAGGACAGCGCTCATAGCTCAGTGGCTAGGGCGCTGGCCACATACACTATAGAGGCTGGAGGGTTTGAACCTGGCCCAGGCCTGCTACACAACCATGACAACAACAACAAAAATAGCTGAGCGTTATGGTGGGTGCCTGTAGTCCCACCTACTTGGGAGGCTGAGGCAAGAGAATTGCTTAACCCCAAAAGTTTGAGGTTGCTGTGAGCTGTGACACCATGACAGTCTACCAAGGGTGACATAGTGAGACTCTGTTTCAAAAAAAAAAAATAATAATAATACTGTGATGAGTTATACCCACAGGCATCTCCCGGATGTCTTTCTAAGCGTTACATCTGGCAGCACATGCCCTATACTAGGAGCCTTCTCTACACTGCCTGTGGCTCTCCAGAAATTTACCAACTAACATTTCTACCAAGATTCCCCTATTACATCATTTTTACAGTCAGAAAAAGAAATTATATAGTGTTATATAGAGAAAATCATATGGAATAATACAGTTCTTGCAAAGACATTAACAGTTTGTGTGGGAGGGTTTCTTTTAAGGAGAATTGCTATACAATTTTCTTACCAAATAATGGCATAAAACAAACATTTCCCTCTGTGTGTGCAGAGCGGCCTGTGAGCTCTGTCTGACTTGAGTGGGGTGCAGTGGTTGTTCCCCAGGACAGAGCCTGAGGGGTGGGGCTTGAGTCAGCTTCAGTACTATGGGCTGAGCCTCAATTATGGAGCAGCTGGTGGGTCCTCTTGCTCTGTGAGAAACACTCAGCTCCTTGTGCTGTGCTCTGTATTCACAGAATCAGCTAAAAATGGCTCGTTTCACAATTGTGGATGGGAAGATGGGCAAAGGGGTCAGCTTCAAGGACGTGGCAGGAATGCACGAGGCCAAACTGGAAGTCCGAGAGTTCGTGGACTATCTGAAGGTGAGGCCACGAGGGCCTGGCAGTGGGTGGCAGCCTCCTTTCTCTCCTTCAGGGAGGCCTCCTTAGGGATAGGAATTGCGCTTATTAGGTGTTGAGCAATGATCCTCCCACAGGGACACCCCCAAGCAGTGGCTTCTCAGTGCACAGTGTTCTGCAGAGAAGTTCACACTGGCCTGTTGCTGACTGTCCTGTCAGCCATCCTAGACACACAGTCTTTGGCAAAGATCTGTGCTTTTCCCAGAACCACTTGAACCACCCCTGCCTTTTCTGCGCGTGACTTCCTAACATCCTCTCTGAAACCCTGAGTAGTCAGTACTACACTGTCTGCTGCCGTCTAGAGCCCAGAGCGCTTCCTGCAGCTTGGTGCCAAGGTCCCAAAGGGGGCGCTGCTGCTGGGACCCCCCGGCTGTGGAAAGACACTGCTGGCCAAGGCGGTGGCCACAGAGGCCCAGGTCCCCTTCTTGGCAATGGCTGGCCCGGAGTTTGTGGAGGTCATTGGAGGTAGGTTCACCTGACCTCTTGTCTGGGAAGGTTCTTTCTCCCCACACCCTTCCCCAGAGGAAATAGGGGGCACAGAGAAGGGAAGTGGGAGCCTGAGGTAGAGGAAGTGGTGCATCTCGAGATGAATCGGGGCTGAAGAGGGCTGAGGCTGCTGCTGGTCTGTGTGCAGGGAACGGGAGTCCTCTTTGGTTTCATCACCCTTGGGGGAAGCTTGGCCTGACCCCAGCCCAAGGATTTGTTTTTTGTTGTCCATTTCTTGATACTTTCTGTGTCCACCCAGGTCTTGGTGCTGCCCGTGTGCGGAGCCTCTTTAAAGAAGCTCGGGCCCGGGCCCCCTGCATAGTGTACATTGACGAGATTGATGCCGTGGGCAAGAAGCGCTCGACCACCACAGCTGGCTTCTCCAACACAGAGGAGGAACAGACACTCAACCAACTGCTGGTGGAGATGGACGGTCAGTGCCCAGGACTGACCACTGTTCTGGCTTCCCCAGTTTTCTTTTCAGTGGAACTAACCCACTAAAGATGATAGGGCATTATTTGTCTTTTTTTTTTTTTTTTTTTTTTTTGAGACAGAGCCTGACTATGTCGCCCTCGGTAGGGTGCTGTGGCGTCACAGCTCACAGCAACCTCAAACTCTCGGGCTTAAATAATTCTCTTGCCTTAACCTCCCAAGTAGCTAGGGCCACAGGTGCCTGCCACAATGCCCGGCTTTTTTTTTTTTGTTTGCGGTTTTTGGCCAGGGCCGGGTTTGAACCCCCCACCTCTGGTATATGGGGCTGGCGCCCTACTCCTTTGAGCCACAGGCGCCGCCCAAACCCAGCTGTTTTTTGGTTGTAGTTGGCCCAGGCTGAATTCAAACCTGCCAGGTCCAGTGTATGTGGCTGGCGCCCTAGCCACTGAGCTGTAGGCACCGAGCCAGCATTATTTGTCTTTTGAGCTCCTCTTGCAAGCTCCGTTTTCTTCCCTCCCCACCCCCCAGACAGAGCCTCAAGCTGTCACCCTGGATAGAGTGCTGTGGCATCATAGCTCACAGCAACCTCCAACTCCTGGGCTCAAGCGAGTCTCCTGCCTCTGCCTCCCAAGTAGCTGGGACCACAGGCGCCCGCCACAACACCCAGCCATTTTTTGGTCGCAGCCATCGTTGTTTGGCGGGTCCGGGCTGGATTCGAACCTGCCAGCTCAGGTGTACGTGGCTGGCGCCTTAGCCCGTTGAGCCACAGGTGCCGAGCCAAGCTCCATTTTCTTTGTGTGGATTTCAGGTACACTATACAAACAATATACATGTAGCACAAATGTCCTTGTGCTGGCCACTCTCAGTATGCAGGTGAGCGCGTGAAGCACACTCACAGTGCCATGAAGCCACCTCCACCACCTCTGGAGCTTTCTCTTCAGCCCAAACAGAAATTCTGTTCCCATTAGCCCTTCCCTAGACTTATGTAACCTCTATTTTATGTTTCTTTTATTTATTTATTTATTTATGAGACAGAGTGCCAAGCTGTTGCCCTGGGTAAAGTGCTTAGGCATCATAGCACATAGCAACCTCCAACTCCGGGGCTTAAGCGATCCTCTTGCATCAGTTTTTCTATTTTTATTAGTGATGGGTCTTGCTTTTGCTCAGGCTGGTCTTGAACTTGGGACCTCAAGCAATCCACCCACCTTGGCCTCCCAGAGTGCTGGGATTATAGGTGTGAGCCACTGCGACTGGCCTGTAACCTCTGTTTTACTTTTTTTTTTTTTGAGACAGAGTCTCACTTGTCGCCCTACATAGAGTGCTGTTGTGTCACAGCTCATAGCCACCTCAAACTCCTGGGCTTAAGCGATCCTCCTGCTGCAGCCTGCTGAGTAGCTGGGACTACAGGCATCTGCCACCATGTGCAGCTGTTTTAGAGGTAGGGTCTCACTCTTGCTTAGGCTGGTCTCGAACTCCTGAGCTCAAGGGAATCCTCCTGCCTTGGATTCCCAGAGTGCTGGGATTACATGCCCAGCTGAAACATAATTTTTTTTTTTTTTTGAGACAGAGTCTCACTATGTCACCCTGGATGGAGTGCTGTGGCGTCATAGCTCACAGCAACCTCAAAACTCTTGGACTTAAGTGATTCTCTTGCCTCAGCCTCCCAAGTAGCTGGGACTACAGGCACCCGCCACAACATTTTTTATTGCAGTTGTCGTTGTTTAGCAGGCCTGGGCAGGTTCGAACCCTCCAGCCTTGGTATATGTGGCCAGCACTGTAACCACTGCTGGGTCGCCGAGCCCAAAACTTCATTTTTAACTTTTCATTTTGAAACAATTTTAGATTTAAAAAAGCATTGCAAAGTTGAGTGTGGTGGCTCATGCCTGTAGTCTTAGCACTCTGGGAGGCTGAGATAAGCAGATAGCTCAAGTTCTTAAGTTGGAGACCAGGCTGAGCAAAAGGGAGACCTCATCTCTACTAAAAATGGAAAAACTGAGGGAAGAGGATCACTTAAGCCCAAGAGTTGGAAGTTGCTGTGAGCTGTGATGTAATGGCACTCTACCCAGGCCAATAGCTTGAGATTCTGTCTCAAAAAAATTGTAAAGAAAAATAGAGGCTGAGGCAAGAGAATCGCCTAAGCCCAGGAGTTGGAGGTTGCTGTGAGCCCTGTGACGCCACTGCACTCTACTGAGGGCGATAAAGTAAGACTCTGTCTCTACAAAAAAAAAAATATATATATATATATATAATTTAAAAAAAAATTTTTTTTAAGAAAAATAAAAAATATGGGTGGTGCCTGTGGCTCAACGGAGTAGGGTGCCAGCCCCATATGCTGGAGGTGGCGGGTTCAAACCCAGCCCCGGCCAAAAAAAAAAAAGAAAGAAAAAGAAAAAGTAGCCAGATGTTGTGGCAGATTCCTGTAGTCCAGCTACTCAGGAGGCTTAAATAAGAGAATCACTTGAGCTCAAGAGTTTTTTTGTTTTGTTTTTGTTTTTTTGATAGAGACGGAGTCTCATGTTATTGCCCTTGTTAGAGTGTACTGGCATCACAGCTCACAGCAACCTCCAAATCCTGGGCTTAGGCGATTCTATTGCCTCAGCCTCCCAAGTAGCTGGGACTATAGGCACCCACCACAACACCCAGCTATTTTTTGTTGCAGTTTGGCTGAGTCCGGGTTTGAACTCACCACCCTTGATATATGGGGCCAGTATCCTACCCACTGAGCCATAAGTGCCACAACCTGGGCTCCCATCTTGAGTGAGAGCTCTGCTCATTTAAAACAGAGGGAAATTCCTGGTAACACCCAAGAGATTTTGCAGATGCCGTGAAGACAGTGTTCACATGTACCTCACACTCGTCCCTTATTAGCCATTTGGCCGGCTGTCAGCACAGGTGTGCAGGACCGAGGTTTGAACAGCCACATTCCACACTAAGGGGAAGCCTTCAGGGGATAAATTTCTCAGAGAGCTGGTGTCTTCAGATGTGGGGTGAGTGGCTAAGACTCTGAGGTATCACTGTTGAGAGACACCCCCTGAGAGGTGGGTCTTCCATGAACCCTCCAGGAGCCCTCCCCAGGCACCTCAGGGGCTATCAGGATCCCTGTGTGCTCACCCCTCTCTGAGGAGGTGTGAATGTGATGTGGCTCTGCCGAGTAGGGAAGCAGGGCCTGCTGCTCAGACAGGGTTGTTAAATTTGAAAAGAAAGGCCTAGGCGCCGTGGCTTACGCCTATAATCCCAACACTCTGGAGGGCCGAGGCATTGGATCGCCTGAGCTCACAAGTTCAAGACCAGCCTGAGTAAGACCTTGTCTCTAAAAAATAGCTGGGCATTGTGGCGGGCACCTATAGTCCCAGCTACTTGGGAGGCTGAGGCAGGAGGATTGCGTGAGCCCAAGAGTTTGAGGTTACTGTGAGTTGTGACACCTTGGCACTACACTGAGGGTGACAAACTAAGACTCTGTCTCAAAAAAAAAAAATTGAAAAGAAGCCTGTGGGCTCGGCGCCTGTGGCTCAAGTGGCCAAGGCGCCAGCCACATACACCTGAGCTGGCGGGTTCGAATCCAGCCCGGGCCCACCAAACAACAATGACGGCTGCAACCAAAAAATGGCTGGGCGTTGTGGCGGGCGCCTGTAGTCCCAGCTACTTGGGAGGTGGAGACAGGAGACTGGCTTGAACCCAGGAATTGGAGGTTGCTGTCAGCTGTGATGGCACAGTACTCTATCCAGGGTGAAAACTTGAGGCTCTGTCTCAAAAAAAAAAAAAAAACGAAAAGAAGCCTGTGAGGTCTTCAGCCACTGTGCACTGCTTTTATTTTGAGCATCTATAAATTGTCTCCTAAGTGGTGTGTGACCTTCAGTGTGGCTTTGACCATTGCTTCTGGAAGTTACCCAAGGACAAGCGGGTAGTTTAGTATCCTGAGGAAATCTCAAGGACACCTTGGTTTCTGGCCACAAGGGTCTCGTGCCATTGGCAAGTTGAGTGAAGTAGCAGCCAGCAGACACACTCTCTAGTCACAGGCCAGATTGTACACAAGCTCCTAGGTGTTTCTTTAAAGAACAGACTTTTTCTTTTCTACAGTTTTTTGGCTGGGGCTGGGTTTGAACCCACCACCTGCAGTATATGGGGCCAGTGCCCTACTCCTTGAGCTACAGGCGCCACCTTTTTTTTTATTTTGAGACAGTTTCACTTTGTTGCCCTTGGCATCACAGCTCACAGCAACCTCCAACTCCTAAGCTTAGGCGATTCTCTTGCCTCAGCCTCCCATTTTTTTGTTGCAGTTTGGCTGGGGCCGGGTTTGAACCTGCTACCCTCGGTATATGGGGCCACCGCCCTACCCACTGAGCCACAGGCACCACCTGAATGAATAACCTTTTATGATATTCTTTGGACATTTGGTCTTTTTTTTTTTTGAGACAGAGCCTCAAGCTGTCACCCTGGGTAGAGTACTGTGGCATCACAGCTCACAGTAACCTCCAGCTCCTAGGCTCAAGTGATTTTCCTGCCTCTGCCTCTGGTGCCCACCACAATGTTTGGCTATTTTTTTGTTTGCAGCCATCATTGTTTGGTGGCCGAGGCTGGATTCAAACCCGCCAGCTCAGGTGTATGTGGCTGGCACCTTAGCCACTCGAGCCAGAGGCACCAAGCCGGACAGGTAGTCTTTTGAAAGTCATCAGATAACTAGTCTGTCTAAAGGCCAGCACTTTAGGTGTCACTGATAATAAAAGTAGAGTGATTTTCACATGTGCACAGGGCGTCCACAGATGCTCGTGAAAAGCAGACATGGCCAGCATGCCTGTGGACTTACAGAAGAGCCCTGTGGTTTCACACTGAACCCCTCTTTTCCAAGCTTTGGTTTTGTGGTCTGTGAAATGAGGTTTGAAATTAATCCACATAATTTTATCCTTTGATTCTGTGACCTTCTGCATGTTGACCAGACACCATTCCAGGTGATTATCGAGGAAACTCAGAGGAGGGGACTCCCTTGCTCCCACTTCCTGGGACACGCAGGCCCTGGGAGTAGCCCCATGCTCTGTGCTTATATTACTTCTTTGTGCACTGAGGACAGAGACTACCTTTTGCGGCAGATTCAAGCCCACCAGGGAGTGTTTGTCCAACAACATTTTCTTCTGAGCCGAATCTATCTGTATTATGCTAAAAATAGCAGCTTCCGCCCCTGGATTTGCTCAGGCTTGAGAACCCACTGACTGAGGGCCTCTTGTTGGGTTGGCCAAGCAGCAAGCCAGCCCTTTGTGCAAAGACACAGCTGTGCATTTTGAGCCCTCAGATGTATGTGAGGCGCCTTTGTGCGCCTTTGTTGCCTCCTGGGGAGGAGAGCTCTGCTCACTGTGCAGAAGAGGGAACGGATGCTGTATCCATCGTGGGAAAATGCACCCAGGCAAAGAGAAAGCCCGGCATTGTCGGTCAGATGTCAGCCCAGGCACAGAAGCACCCACAGGACAGACCGCTGTGGGAAGGGCCTGGTCCAACCTGGTCCCTTGTCCACAGGGTCATTGGCAGAAAGAGGGCTTTGGTCTGCAACAGACACTTAGGCTCCACTCCTGTGTTAGGAAGTAGCCTTCAGGTCGCATGACCTCTGACAGTATGCAGAGGCTTTCTTGGAGTTACCCCAAATAGTGGGTGTCAGTCTTGGGGAAGGCTGTTGGGAACTTTCATGGTTCTTTGTTTTAACTTAAAGTAATAAATAGCAGCAGTGTTTGCTGTGGGCTTTCTCATGTCTGGGCAGCCCAGTGTGGAGCACTGATCCCTCGTTCTCAGTGACCCCCTAGGCGCCAGCACCCTGGAATACACTGATGATTCCCCAGGTGTGTTATCCAGACTGGCAGCATCTGCCCACTACCACTGGGAGTGGACTAGAGGTGCTGCGTTGGTTGGCCTTCCCCAGACCTGGGGTCAGAACTATGAGACAGGTACTGGGTTGGCTGTGCCACCCAGAGAAATCCCACTTCCTTTGGACAGAGGTGGCCACTCCCACCTGCTCAATGGTGAGGCCTGTTGGCAACATCTTGGTAAAAGCAACTGAGAAAGCATGCAGTGAGCCCCTGCCCAGCCCAACCCTGTATTCATACGATACATTAATTAATCTTTTTTTTTTTTTTGAAACAGAGTCTCACTATGTCACCCTTGGTAGAGTGCCCTCATGTCACAGCTCACAGCAACCTCAGACTTTTGGACTTAAGTGATTCTCTTGCCTCAGCCTCCCAAGTAGCTGGGGCTACAGGCACCCGCCACAATGCCTGGCTTTTTTTTTATTGTAATTGTCGTTGTTTAGTTGGCCCAGGCTGGGCTCTAACCCACTAACCATGGTGTATGTGGCTGGCGCCGTAACCACTGTGCTACAGGCGCTGAGCCCTTCTTTTTTTTGAGACAGAGTTTCACTGTTAGCCTGGGTAGAGTGTCATGGTATCATAACTCACAGCAACCTCAGACTCTTGGTTTCAAATGATCCTCCTGCCTCAGCCTCCAGAGTAGCTGGGATTACAGGTGCCCACCACAGCTCCCGGCTAGTTTTTCTATTTTAGTAGAGACAGGGTCTCTATTGCTCAGTCTGGTCTCAAACTCCTGAGTTCAGGCAATTCACCCACCTTGGCCTCCCAGAGTGCTGGGATTATAGGTTTTGAGCCACCACCCAACCTAGAAAGTTCTTTATAGCATGTGATATCCAGTTAGGGTCTGGTGTCCTGTTTGCTTCATAAATGCCTTTTTGCAGTTGATTTATTCAATTCAGGGTCCAGTCAAAGTTCACACTTATCAGGGGTCAGTGCTGGTTTCTGAACTCACCTTAAAATTCTCAGGTGAGAAATGGGCCTAAGACCAGACATTAAAGTGTCAGGATGTCAAGTATTGGTGACAATAGCCTTAGTCCTCGAGGGTGAAGGATGCTTGGTACCCTTCTGGGACAGGACCACTTCTGCCATAACAGACACCTGGGGACGTTGCCGCCATTTGCAGTTGCCACAGCAGGCGAAGGCTTGCTCTTACTGGCAGTCCTGGTCGGAAGCCCCCAAGGAGAGGCCGCTCATGTCCTGCACCTGGTCAGGAGGATGTGGCTTCTCCTTCAGTGGCCTCAGGGGAGTGTTCCCCCTCTCACAGCCTGCAGGGGTCTCCCAGGTCCAGGACGCCACTCTAAGGCTTCTGCGTCTGGTCTGTACCTTCAGGAATGGGCACCACAGACCATGTCATCGTTCTGGCCTCCACCAATCGAGCCGACATTTTGGACAATGCTCTGATGCGGCCAGGCCGGCTTGACCGGCATGTCTTCATCGATCTGCCCACGCTGCAGGTCAGAGTCCGGGCAGGGAGTTTCCAGGGCTGGAAAGGGATCAGGTCTGGCCCCCCTTACACTAGGTGTGAAGGTCAGGCTCTGCCAGGTGTAGTGGGTGACTTCTGCTGCAGGCTGATTTGGTGCGGCCCAGCCACTTTCTGGAACTCACTGCTGCTCTGCTGGCCAGCTGCCTGCAGATGTCACTGCTTGCCCACTGATGCTATTCCTTTCAGCTTTTACCATTTGGGGTTGAATGTACTGGTCTTGGTAGAGATTTATTTATTTATTCTAAAGTTTGTTTTTTTCTTGGTTGAGTTATTTTTTTTTTTTTTTTTTAGAGACAGAGTCTCACTTTATTGCCCTCAGTAGAGTGCCATGGCGTCACACAGCTCACAGCAACCTCCAACTCCTGGGCTTAGGCGATTCTCTGGCCTCAGCCTCCCGAGTAGCTGGGACCACAGGCGCCCGCCACAACGCCCGGCTATTTTTTTGTTGTTATAGTTTGGCCGGGGCCAGGTTTGAGCCCGCCACCCTTGGTATATGGGGTCGGCGCCCTACTTACTGAGTCACAGGCGCCGCCCCTCTTGGTTGAGTTTTATAGCATATTCTTTGAAACCAAATCCAGGAGGAAAAATAGTAGGAAATCCCTTTCTTCCTGTGTGCCATCTCCCTTCTGTCTGCAACTAAAGACAGCCTCAGAATTCTCATCCTACTGGCTGTGGGACTGTGGGCTGTGCCAGTGAGGGTGGGAGTCCTGTGGCCAAGCCCTCACCCTGTGTCCTTCTCTGCCCCAGGGCTCAGACTTGACTGCCCACCTCCTGGCCGATGGTCCTTTACTGTGGACCTGAGTGAGCAGGTCTCAACAGGTGGAGGGAGGTGTGGAGCGAGGGCCCAGGGGTGGCCTACTGTGCGGTGTGTCCCTGTCCAGTGGAGCGTGAGTGCAGTACAGGAGCCACAGCTGCTGCTCTGGGAGGGGCTGGCTGTCTTGCTGACCACCTAGGAAGCGTCTTGTGGCAGGACCTAGAATTTGCCACATGCCTGGGAAGAGACTTGCAAAGAGACCCTGGCTGTGTGTGATGTGCTTTGTTTCCATTTTATTTATTATTTTTCTGTTCATTTTAATTTTTAAAATGCTGCTTGCTGCTTGTTGAGGTGGTTTCCCATACCACTGGTTGTGGCTAATTGTGAGAAACTCTTGTCTAAGAACTCACAGTTCTGTCCTGCCTCCCTGTGGGTCTTATCTGCAGTAGGCGGGTGGGGTGCGCCCTCTCTTCACACAGACGGGGCTGCTATGCCTTCAGCATTAGCTACATAGGAGACCGACCTCATGTCTGCTCCCTTGTCTGTGGCAGGAGAGGCGGGAGATCTTCGAGCAGCACCTGAAGAGCCTGAAGCTGACCCAGGCCAGCACCTTCTACTCCCAGCGCCTGGCGGAGCTAACGCCAGGGTTCAGTGGTATGTCCTCACCTGCACTCGGGCACCAGGCACTTCTGTGGGGTCACGCTGCCCTCCTCGTAGGAGTGCACCCTGGTTAATTCAAGCTAGGGGGCCTAGACTGCTCATGAGACTGAAAGATAGAAGGCCAGCACGTCACTGCTGCTTCCTCATGTGTGCAAGTCCACAAGGCAGCTCTGTGGCATAGTGATGTCCCCACCACTGAGGTCCCGGGGGTGCTGCTTTCCCGGCGTGTGTGCCCTCTGCCCACATCCTGGGGGACATCACTCAGGGCCTGCCCCCTTCACTGGGGTCTCACACCCCACATGGCTGCTGAAGCTTCTCCCCCCATCCCATCCCTGACAGTCCTGGCCTTCAGTCAGCAATAAGGGCATTTCTGTACAGCTCTCATTTTAAAGGTTAATGTAAATAAAAGTCCCATTTACTATGATAACATACCTTCCTTTCTTTCTTTCTTTCTTTTTTTTTTTTTTTTTGTAGAGACAGAGTCTCACTTTATTGCCCTCGGTAGAGTGCCGTGGCGTCACACAGCTCATAGCAACCTCCAGTTCCTAGGCTTAGGTGATTCTCTTGCCTCAGCCTCCCAAGTAGGACTACAGGCCCCCCCCCACAATGCCCGGCTATTTTTTGTTGTTGTTGCAGTTCACGGGGGCTGGATTTGAACCCACCACCCTCAGTATAGGGGCCAGCACCCTACTCACTGAGCCAGAAGCGCCGTCCACTTTTGATTATTTTTTAATATCTTTAACTAGAATCTTGTGGATTCTAGAGACTCTTTAATCTCTTATCCATTAATGCTCATGTGGAATACAATGTGGATCAAAGTTCAGGAGGGACCTAGGAGCATATGGTGTGCCACCTGCCTAGGAGCGTGTGGCATGGTGCCTGTCAGAGCCACTCCCAGGAAGGAGATGCACCTCGCTAGCTCGTGTCTTTGACATGGATTCAGTTTTACACAGCACAAGGAGAGGCTGCTTGCCAATGAAACTCTGCTTCCTAATGAAACTTTTTTTTCTTTTTGAGACAGCTCCTCACTGTTCTGCCCAGGCCAGCCCCAAACTGCTGCCTCAAACCATCCTCCCGCCTCAGCCTCCCAAGTCACTAGGACTATAGGCATACCCTACCACATTCAGCTAATTGTATAATTTTTAGAGAGATGGGGTCTAGCCCTTGCTCAGGCTGGTCTTAAACTCCTGAGCTCTGGCTCGGCGCCCTTGGCTCAAGCAACTAAAGGTGCCAGCCACATACACCTGAGCTGACGGGTTCAAATCCAGCCCAGGGGCTCGGCGCCTGTGGCTCAACGGGCTGAGGCGCCAGCCACATACACCTGATCTGGCGGGTTCGAATCCAGCCTGGGCCCGCCAAACAATAGTGATGGCGGCAGCCAAAAAATGGTCAGGTGTTGTGAAGGACGCCTGTAGTCCCAGCTACTTGGGAGGCGGAGGCAGGAGAATCACTTGAGCCCAGGAGTTGGAGGTTGCTGTGAGCTGTGATGCCAGCGCAACAGCTTAAGACTCTATCTAAAAAAAAAAAAACAAAACTTGAGCTCAAGGGATCCTCCTGCCTCGGCCTCCCAAAGCACTAGGATTACAGGCAGGAACTACTGTGCCTGGCTGCTTTCCTCCTTCTTAAAGCCTGAGAGAGCAAAATACCTCCTCCATCCCCCACCCACCTGACTTTGTGTCGACAGGTGCAGACATCGCCAACATCTGTAATGAGGCTGCACTGCATGCTGCACGGGAGGGGCATACGTCCGTCCACACCTTCAACTTTGAGTACGCCGTGGAGCGCGTCCTCGCCGGTATGAGCACCTTCCCCTCTGTCAAGGCCTTGTGCTCAGGAGAGCGTGAACCCCAGAAGTATCCACTTAGACACCAGTCTCCCCAAATAAAATTAGAGGTGAAGTAGCTGGAACTAGATCCAGCCTTAAGCATGGTATGATTTAGGAACAAGGCAAAGAATTGTCAGACAAGAGGGGAAACATGCAAAGTATTTCAATTTTTTTTTTTTTAATGTAGAGACAGTCTCACTTTATTACCCTTGGTAGAGTGCCGTGGCATCACACAGCTCACAGCAACCTCCAACTCCTGGGCTTAGGTGATTCTCTTGCCTCAGCCTCCTAAGTAGCTGGGACTACAGGCGCCCGTCACAATGCCCGGCTAGTTTTTTGTTGCAGTTTGTCTGGGGCCGGGTTTGAACCCGCCACCCTCGGTATATGGGGCTAGTGCCCTACCCACTGAGCCACAGGCGCCACCCTGTAATTCAATTTCTTATGAGTCAGATCTTTATAGCATAACTTTCCCTTGGCTTGAAATGCTGCACATTTTCCTAAGAGCACACATACTTGTCGGCAGAAATG
>CAUYRH010111776.1:0-22515 GCA_963574655.1 Perodicticus potto
AAATTGAGGCACATTCTGGTTGTGTGCATAAATGTTAATTGAAATCTCATCATGTTGAGTTTTATCCTTATCAAATATGAAGTGACCATCCTTATCTTTCCTTACTTTTGTTGGTTTAAAGCCTATTATATCTGTGAATAAAATTGCAATACTTGTTTTTTTCTGATTTTCATTTGCCTAAATTATAGATGACCATCTCTTCACCCTGGGTCTATATTTATTTTTTAAGGTAAGATGGGATTCTTGTATGCAGCAGATATTGGGCCTGAGTTTTTGTATCCAGTCAGCCAACCTGTGCCTTTTTAGAGGACAAGTTAAGCCATTCACATTAATTGAGAGTATTGATAAGCCTAGTAGTATTTCTGTTTATATTTTGCTTATAGTTTATTAAATTTAACTCCTTAAATCCTGTAACAACCTTGTAAGCTAAAGGTAATCATTATCGCCATTTTCCAGATAGCGGCAAAAATGTAGATCAAAGTCTAAATAGTTATCCTAGTATAATATTGCTAATATATATATATATATATATATATATATATATATATAACAATATAGACTCGAAATATATATATACATATATATATAATTTTTTAATTTATTTTTCAAATTCAATATCAATTTATTATTTCTAAGAAAATGTATAAATGTTCCCACAATCCTCAAATATTCACCAATGACATTTTTCAGCCTCATGTGACAAGCTGAGGAGGAAGGCAGGTTGAATACATCATTTTCATTGCCCTAGGACTTGTGTATGAAAAAGAAGCACAGGATATAGGAGAGGGAGAAGGACTTTGAAAACATTAAAGTATGTTGCAGAAGTAAGTTTGTTTTCACACAACTGATACTGAAACCACCCATGCGTTCAGTCACTTGTAGGCTGAAGCAAACATCAGTGTTTGGCAGGGACAGAGGGGTGGTGGGAGGAACTATTGGACAGAGCATTCATTTGTGCTAGGCTTAGCCTGGACACAGATGGTTTTCTGTTGCTATAATTGGTCAAGAATTGTGGGGCAAGTACCCAGACTTTACATTACTTTCATCTGTAACGAATGGCTTTATGAGATCGTTGAACAGTAACACTGTTCGAAGCCTTACTTGAAGAAATAAACTCTTGATTTTTAAAAAAATTCAAATCAAAAAAGTGACAATGGCACCTTCTGGTGCCATTTCATACCACTCCAGACTTCTTAGAAACAGTTGCTGCCATTAATCTTCCCTGGCTGGGATTGCAAACCCTGGCTTTGCAACGGTCCAAGAAGCCTCTACTTCTCCAGAGGAATTGTGAAATATTGCTAAATAGTCTGAAATGTAATTAAATATTCATTTTATTTTAATTTTCATAGGCCATCCAGTACTTTCAGAAGATGTCAGCTCTGTGGATGACATGGCCCACAAGAATATGTTGCAACTCTGACATGCAGCTGTAAATTCTCAGAAGATGCTGATTTTCACCACAGCCAGCTGTGATGTGTAGCCCATGCTTCTCTCACTCTGTAGCTGTAAATACGTGTGTATGTCAAAGAGGATAAAACTTTACTTTATAAAGCCTTAGTCAAATAATTTCTAATATTAATAATTCTTTTTTTTTTTTGTCCTTTTTTCAGGTGTTTTTATTTGGGGGGGAAGAAGATTGGCAGTGTATTATAAAGTTAATCATAAATTTAGCATGTATCTTAATTATTTCATGCTTAGGTATCTACAAAAGTAATCAAACTATATACTACCAAAGGAACTATATGCAAATATTTATAGCAGTTCTACTAATAATCACAAAACCTAGAATTAACCCAGATGCTCATCAACTAGTGAACAGGTAAGTACATTTTAATACATTTATGTGATGAAATACTTACTCATCAGTAAAAAGAACAAACTATTATATATGCAATGTCGTGTATAAGTCTCAAAAGTACTATGGTAAGTGGATGAAACCAAATTTCAAGAGGCTGTACACTATAATTTTATCCATATGACCTTCTGAAAAAGGCAAATATTTAAGGAAAAAGCAAAAAATTAGAAATGAGAAGACCAGTTTCTGGGGTCTGGGGAGGGGTCTATTATTTGGGTTGAGTGAAAGATTCCATATCTTTTATTTATTTATTTTTTTTACATATACATGCATTTATTTGGTTTCCATTTTTTGCCTTCACAAAATTAAAAAGGCTTAAAATTTAATAACAATACCAATGTTTAAGATAAGGACTAGAAAAGAAAACCTCGTAAAAGAAAGAATGAAGACAAATACATTCAGAAAAGAAATCAGACGATTGCTGCAATGAAATATTTAGCAATAATAATAATAGTAATGCAAAAATAGTGACATTAACATTGTCAAATAAGACTATGTCTATTATAGAACCTTTTGACTCTGAGGTTCAGTATGGAGTTATCAGTTAACTTCTTCTTTTTATTATTTTTCCAAAGTCTCAGAAAATAGACAACTGATATTTACAAATAAAAATAAAAGATAATTTCAAAAAACAGATCATGCCACATCTGATAGAGAGAAGAAAAAGAAGGAATACTTCAAAATCATTCTACTTCATCTGGATACACCTTATATTAAAATTGGAAAAAAAATATGATTATAAAGGGGAATTACAAACATATTTCACTTATAAATGAGAATACAGTATCCTAAAGAACAAATTAACAAGTTGAATTAAAAATTAATGTTTAAATAATGTACTTTGGTCAAAATTAAATCCAATTTATGTGAGAATTAGTTACTATTTTCTTTTCTTTTTTTTTCTTTTCCTTTCTCTCAAACCCTCCCTCCTTTTTTATCTGCTCTCCCCTTCACCCATGCCCCACAGTGTCATTAAACCTGGTAGTGTTTTGGGTATTGAGTGTTTTGAACATTCAGTGGATATTTTTAATCCTCTCACCATTGTGGATATTTGAATTTGATCAGAAGTTTCTGAGTGAGTTTATTTTGGTGCTAGAGCATTGTGCTGGTCATTTGTAGTATGGTTCTGACAATATCCTAGACAGATGGTTTAGTTATGGCAAATTTCTTCAACATGTGAATGTCATGAAAGTATTTGATTTCTCCATCATAAATGAAACTCAGTTTAGCTGGATATAGAATCCTGGGTTGAAAGTTATTTTGTTTTAGGAAAGGTCAATGACTATACTCTTCTATCTTGAAAAGTTTCAGCAGAGAGATCTGCAGTCATTCTAATATTCTTCCTCTTGTAGGTTATGGTTTTCTTATGTCTGGTTGCTTACAGAATTTTCTCCTTCATATTAACTTTGGTGAAGTTAATTATAATGTGTCTGAGAGATGCTTTATTTGGATTGAGTAGTGCCGAGGTTCTGAAACTATCTGCTATCTGAATTTCAGAATCTCCTACAATATTTGGGAAGTTACCCTCAATTATCTATTGGAGTAGAGCCTCTGGGCCTTTTGAAGCAACCTTGTCACCTGCAGTAATTCCTACAAGGTGAATATTAGTACTTTTGGAATGATCCCACAACTGTCTGAGAGAATTATCCATTTTTTATCTCCACTTCTCTTCCTCTTTGAGGATTTGGGAGCATTCAAAAGCTTTGTCTTCAATGTCATAAATCCTTTCTTCTGCATGTTCCCTTCTTTTACTGAGTTACTCTACTGTATTTCTCATATCTTGGAGTGCTGCAAATTCTTTTCTCAATGTATCAAAATTTTTGTTGATTTTGTCTTTGAATTCATTGAATTCTTGAGATAAATTTTGAATTATTCCTAGAATTTCTAATTCCAACTTTACTTCCATTCTGTTGATCTTATTTGCCATTCAAATTCTAAACTCAATTTCTGACATCTCAAGCATTTGTTTATGAATGGGATCTTCTGGTGTGTCTGTCTTGTAGTTCCTTGGGCAAGTTGATCTACTCTGATTATTCATGTTGCCAGAGTTTTTCCACTGATTCTACCCCATGATTATTTTTCACCATTTGGATAGATGAGCAGGTAAGTTGAAATTGGATTTGGGACTACTGGAGTAGTGATTAACCAGCCCTTTGCCCAAGACCTGGGTTTGGTGATTGCATCTTTTCCCATACAGCTTTGCAAAGTACCCATACAGTACTACAGTCTGATACACTGGTGACCTGCTTGGTGGGGCTAGGTGGCTCTGTCTTGTTTTCAGCTAATTTCTTTCCAATCCTAGTGAATTGGTAACTCTGAGTTGAAGTTTCAGCTGTGAAGAAATAAAAGCATCTAAGACACCCTGTCCTCCATGGGCAACAACTGGAAAAGGCAAATAAAACCTTCCCACAACATAACCAGAGTACCACCTTGGATGGTCCTTGGGTGACTGGCCCAGGTCAAGAGTTACAAATCAATTGTCCCAGTCAGTACCAAATCTCAAGTTGGAGAGTTCAAAAGGTCTCCAGCAACTAGATAGCACGGTTCTGCGGGTAGCTCAAGTGTGGCTTGCTCTGGTGCTCCCTGGAGTTGGAAGGGCCCACCCAGCATGAGTCATTCTGGGGAGGTTGATGCCTCCTTCCCCACCTTGCACCTGTGTCACACCCAGTCACTGGTAACCTCACAGGGCTATGGCCCAGTTTCCTTCAACAAGCAGATGCACCAGGAATTTCCACCTGCCCGAGTGCCGCCACACCCTGCCACCAGCTGGCAGGGGGAGTTGAATCCTGACTACATTGGGTGCTTAAAGGAAGCTGGGGAGTGTCACTTAGTTCCATCCCTGCCCTAGATTGATGTTGTCACTTATATTCTCACAGAATTTGTGTTTCTGTCCCAGTGGTATTCCACTGCAGGCCAGGCACTGTTTGAATACACAGAAACTATGACTCACCCCACCCTGTGTCACTGCTATTGTGCTAATTCTCATGGAGCTGGCATCTCTGTCTCAGCTGCATTCTGTGTTGGGGCCAGTGTGGTTACAGCTCCTGCACTGCTCTGGGATGATGCCCCTCCCACATCTGCTTTTGTCCCAGCTATGCTGTCTGGTGGCCAGGTGCATCTTAGGCTCACAAAAGCAGCAATTCTGACTCAGCTCGCTCTGCCCTGGGAGTGTGCCATCTCTGCACGTGTGTGCATGTATTCTAGTCTCCATCACCACTGTGCTCTGCCAGAGCAGGTAACGCCTCAGGCATACCCTTTCCTCATGTGGCCTGTGTTTCCATCCCAGATCTGTTCCACCCATAGCTGCCACCAGGGTAGAGGCCTGCATCCCTCTGGTTGCTAAAAGAGACAGGAAGTTTTTCTCCAAAGTATCACCAGGGGTGTGAACCCTATTGTTCCTGCCACTGCCACCACTGCGCTGTGCCCAAGGACACCGTTTCTCCCTCTCCCATATGGCTCCCTTGCACCACAGTGCCCATTCCACTGATTCAGCACAGACTTGTAACAGCCCAAGCCTTGTCCATACCTTTCAAGAAAATGCTCAAGAATCTGGACTCCATGGGGGACAGACTTCCAGACTTTAGGGTGGGAGTGAAGGAGATTTCTGGGAGTTCAGAATTGGGGGTAGAGTATATGTTCAGTTTTATGCCTGACAGGAGACTGCTACAGAACACGAGTGGGTTCTCTCTGGGGAAGGAGATCCAGTTTTTAGCAGCTCTCTCCCATGGGATAGAACAAGAAGAGATCTGATCTCTGCTAACTTGTTTGTAGAAAGTACACTGTGAGCTGTTCTCATGAGGGAGGAGATTCCTGTCCACATGGTGATGGGTTTTGTACCTATTGTTTGCTTCCTTGGGGTCACAGCTTGCCTCAGCAGGGGTGATGTGCACTCTTCAATCGTCTCTTTTGGCTCAGCCCCAAATCATCAGCTTACTTAATAAACTTCTATCCGTTAACTCTCCTGTTGGACAAGGGCCTCTGTGGAAAGTTGGCTTCAGTCGGTCATCTTCGGCTGTTTTCTTAAATTCTATTTTGACTTTCATCAAGAGAAAGGGATCATGCATTTTTGGGTTACAGTATTTTAGCCTCATTAACACTCTCTCCATATTTCACTCCAGTACATTCTCTCTTTGGACAAAGACACGTCTACCTTTCTCATCTCTCTCACAATAATTGGCTCTGCAACAGCTAAGACATCCCCTCTCTTCTTCTGTTGTTTCTCCTTTCTTTTCTTACTTCACTTCTCTCTGACTCCTCTATTAGATGTAATGATATATTTAATTTCCTTTATCTATTCTTATCTTAATATTATTTCTTTTCTTTTTAAGTTTTGCTTAGACCTTAGTGGATACAGCTATGGACTGGCAGGTAGGCCACAGCAGTGATCTGGCTCAAAGGGGTTAAGCTACCTTTCTACTTCTGGCCCTAAGAAGATAGTATTGGCAATACCACTCTGCATAATTTTTCTATTTTGTTTTAAATTTTACTTAATTATTCCTCAGTGTTTTTTTGTTTTGATATTTTCCTTCCCTTTCTAGTTTTGGCAGAGGAAGAGTCTGGTTCCACTCATACAGCTAAGGACTGCATGATAACAAGGAACACTTCCAGTCCAGCCCCCTCAAATCCCTTGAGTTATAAGCATAGCCTTAGAACCATCCTGATCAAGACCATTTCTTCCATAACTCTCAGCCTCTCTTTCTGACCTTCTATCCTGGTCTCAAAGTTTTTTGTTTTCTTCTGTTATTTCTCCTTCTCTGGTTGCTTTTCTTCTTTTTCATTTCTTGTATTATTTTCTTCTTTTTTTAATTCTTTTTCTTCTTTTCCCCCTGTTTCTCCCTGCCTGCTCCTTACCTTTCTCTTCATTGTCACCTAACACCAATAGGTCTCTTCATCACATAAACTCTGACACAAGGTAAGCTGAAGCAAAAGAGAAACTGAGAAGGAAATAGGTGCACAAAGAGGTGAACAAAAAGAAAGCACACTTGGAATCAACAGAAAAATTCATTCACCATGAAAAATCTAAAGAGAGCAACTCCTTCAAGGGACTATGAGGGAGCTTTAACAGAAGACTCATCCCATAAAGAATTAATGGATCTGACACAACTTAAAATATGGATGATTGAAACAATAAAGGGAATGAATGAGAAAATTAAAAGATGGACCCAAAAGTTAGATTAGAGATATGTAGAATATAGAAAAGACATAGAGGAGCTTAAGGAAATGAAGGAGATAATAAAGGAATGTAAAAAAGCAGTAGAAAGTATCAAAAATATTTTAGGCCACGGAGAATAATGAATATTAGAGTTAGAGGATAAAGTCTTTGGGTTGACACAGGAAGTTAAAAAACTCATAAAACAAGAGAGAGAAAGCAGGGGAGATGCTTAGAGAACTACGAGACTCCATGAAGCATTCAAAGATATGGATAATAGGAATAGGAGATTCTCCCAAAGGTATGGAAGCCCTACTGGAGACTATCATAAATGAAAACTTCCCATGTTTTATTAAAGATCCTGATAACACTCCTTTCAGATGGATACCAAACACCAGGTCTGCAAGGAACCAGCCCAGTCAAGTTATTAAGAACCCAGGAGTAGACCAGCGTGGGATGGAAAAGAGACACAGAAAATAGCGGGATAAGGAGGACCTTTCCTCAATAGGGCAAGGCAACCTCAACTTTAATGCACAGCTTTTATATACAGTAGCTTGGAGGCATGATTTTGTCATAATTGCATAGCTTGATTAAAAGCAGACTAAAAGCAGAATAGCATTCTCAGCAGTCTGACATGATCAAAAGGGCATGTCTCCATTCTAATCTGGTTCAAGAACCTGTCATAACAGGAAACAGGTGGGGCCAGGTTGATTTCGGTCTTTGACTCAGATGCATTTCCTCAAAACTGGGGGACCTTGCCTCCCAGGAGGTCAGCTCCCAATAGCTCCCCCTCTTTTTCTTTCTAAGTGCATGCGGTGAAGATTGGCCTTTAATTCTTCTACTGCTGTGAAGGCTTTCTGGAGGGCTACAGAAAATATATACAGCAAAATCAAAACCATTATTCCTAATCCAATAAGGGCGTATATCACATAAGTGCAAGATGTAGAACACAGATGTCTTAACGCTGTAATTGGGTAAATGAGGCCAAAGCTATGTTGATCAGTAGGATGTAAGCACTCCAATTTGTACAAATAATAAACACATTGAATCCCATAATGGCATGAATGTATTCATGAAAAAAAAAATAGAACCAGTTAAAAAAAAGAAAAAAAAAAAAAAGACAGGGGTTGATGGTATAAATTTAGTAAGAAATTGCCTTATAGCTGTAGCCACCTCTTGTGGTGACAACATCTATAAATAGGCATTTTGAATAGACTAGATATGGGAATGCAGAGCAGCAATATTTACTGAAAAGTTCTTAGAAGTCCAAATGCCCTGCAAGTGGTACGGGACATGATCCCAACTCCACTCAGTAACATTATATTTATAAGCAGTAACACAAATCTACTCAAATTCTGCATGACAGCATAGAGGAAGATGAGCCTTAAGGGCTTCAACTTGTTGTCCTAAAAGCAGAACCACCTCTTCAAGGGCATTAAGTTTTTCCTCAATTTTACTAGCTAGCGTTTTTCTGAATGCCCAAAGAAGTTGAAACCTTTTTAGAAAGAGCATTTACATAATGAGCAGTCTGTATGGATTGAGTAAGAGCTACTGAAGCAGTAGCAACTGTGCAACAGTAGTTACAAGGGCAATAATTCCAGCAACAAATATGCCTAAAAAATACTTAGGGCATTTAAACTGCTCAACTAATAACTGTAAAACTTGATACCCAGGATCAGCATACCAAGTGCCACTCACATGTACTGGAATCATAACAAAAAGGACTTGCTGCACTAAAACAATATCTTAGTATGGCTTGGTGCTAGAAAGACAACTAGTTAAGTTAGAATTAGTGCAAGTAACAACATATTCATACTCTGTAGCCACAGAGCCTTTCTCTGGAAAAATGTGAGACTTCATTATAATGTTTAAAGGACCTGTTAAAAAAATAGGGGTGTTTTACACATGTCTTGAAATCCAAGGTTTATCGGCCTTTTTCTCTACAGTAGGATGTGTGAAAGTTATTGGACCAGTGGCAGCAGCAGTTCGCCAAAGGCCTGTTTGCAATTGACCTTCAAGGGTAGACAAAATTGTCATAGTCCAGTCCCCGGTGGACCCTCCTGATTGGAGGAGTTGCCCCACCACTGAGAACAACAAAGAAGGGAACCTGGCTTTATTCACAATAGCCAAGAAGGGACGGGACCAATCTTACACAGAAAAAGAAGTGCCAAAAAATTTGTGGATAGCTCCAGGGGTATAAGAACAAGCTTTCTACAGGGGAAAATCATCAAAATAATGTTCATACCCTGATAATGGGCAGAGGGGTAAAGAGACTGGAGGAAAATCTCCCGCTGTGATGACTTGCAGCTGTGGAAACCTGTAAAAAGTCATGTTCCACTCAGAAAAAAGGAAGTATGGGATTGGAGCCAGAAGAAGTATGCCCATTGTGATGGCCTAAAATCTAGTATAGTTCCATGGCTAGCTATAAACAGCCTGTGTGATTCATGTGATGAGTCATACACACACAGAGGAAATAGCTCAGAGGACCCCGTATAATTATAGAGGGTCCATTGTGTAACAGTGGGCTCCCAGTCAGGGGGTCCAAACAAACAGGTGTTATTGACAAAGACTGGCACATTAGGATCACCCAAAGCAACAGGGCAAAGAAGAGGCAGAACAGGGAAATAAGCCCAACAGGGTTCCCCTCCCACCAGGCCAATCTGCAATGTTAGAAGTGCTATCATAGCCACAAAAGGTGATCAGGCTCCGGAGTTCCCTGCCTCCAGAGAAGGTCCTCCACCTAAGAGGTCAGCATCTTCACTTGTCCCCAGGTCGGTAGCTGGGCTGGCCAGGTTATCTGGGATAGTCTGGAGGGTCCCTTTGCTGCATGGTTTCAGGGAGGAGGAGAGGGATCCTCCTGCTTCATTTTCTTGAAAGAGGGAATCAGGCAACTGGGGTCGCCCAGAGGGAACCTCCGCCATCTTGATGAGCCTCTCCAGAAGACAGCAGGATCCAGCCGAGGTCTCTGGAAAAAGGCAAACATGCCCTCACCCCCAAATGAGCACCGGGTCGGAGCCAAACCACTGTCCTGTGAGGGGGTCCTTCCACTTAACTAAGGATAAGGAGCCAGGACGGGGATGCCAAAAGCTATCTGTAGCTGACCCGCTAAAGAAAGAAAATTAAGGACAAAAAGGGCATGAGAAAGATAATTCTGAGGTTTCAGGGGATATAATTCTCCTTGCTTTACTTTTTCCAGTTGAAACTTTAGGTGTTCATGAGCCTGTTTCACAATGCCTTCACCCTGAGGATTGTAAGGAATGCCAAAAGAATTATGGATAGAAAACTGTGTCATAAAAGAAGCAAGTGCTTTGGATGTATAGGCAGGGCCGTTGTCTGTTTTGATAACTTAAAAAACTCCAAAAACAGAAAAACAGTGCAAAAGGTGTGCTTTATCCTTGATAGCTATCCTTGATAGCTTCCCCAGAACAGGCAGAAGCCACAAGAAACCCAGAATAAGTATCCACACAGACATGCACATAAGCAAGTTTACCAAAAGGAGAAAAATGTATGACATTCATTTGCCACAACTTCTCAGGCAAGAGGCCTCAAGGATTAACCCCATAATGGGGTGCTGGAACATGAGGTATGCAATAAGAACATTGCTTCACAATCTGTTGGGCTGCTTCTCATTAAATACAAAACTGCAGATGCAGGGTATGTGCATTTTGATGATGAATGACATGAGAAGCTTGGGCCTTATCAGTCATAGACAACATAACCAAGGCCACACAACACAGAGAATCAGCTAGGGCATTGCCTTCAGCTAAAGACCCAGGCAAAGCAGTATGACCACGAAGGTGACCAACATAATAGGGGCAGACTGGGCACGTAAAGTCTGCTGAATCTGTAACAAAAGTGCTTGAAGAGCTGAATCCACCAAAGGGCCAATTGTGGCTTTCTCCAAAACCTGCAAACAGCGAAAAACCCAATCGCTATTAGTATAAAGATTTAAAGGATGGAGAGATTTCTGAAAAGCTAGGTGTGCTGCAACTAGTTCAACTTTTTGGGCAGAAGAAAGAGAAGTATGACATTTAAAAGTTTGACCGTTTAAAACTATGCAGCATAGTCAGAAGGGGAACCGTTAGTAAAGGCAAGATCTGCATGAGGAAGTGGGACAGCAGAACTAAGGCGAGGAAAAATCAAAGAGTGCTGATGTAAAAATGAAAGTAACTTAGATCCAGGGTAATGAATACAGCAAGCCTGTGGATACTACTGTCGGAGGGTGGAAAGAATCTGAGCTACAAATTTCTGGCAAAGAGTGGGACTGATAGCCATTCCCTGAAGAAAAACACACCACTGAAAATGACGCATAGGCTGTTGAAAATTAACAAATGGGAGGGTGAAAGAAAGATGCCTGCATACTTGACTTATCTTCTCCAACTTCTCTATCCAATCTCAAAGTTTCAGTGTGCAGCAAAGGGGAAATTGCTTGAGGGGAAGGAGCTAGAGCAGAGGGAGCAAAACCTGCGGAAGCTGGGGGAACAGGTACTGCAGGAGCCAGGAAAGCAGGTGCTGCAGGAGCTGGGGGAGTGGAGGGATCAATGGGAACTGTAAAGGAAGGGAACATGGAGAGATCCCATTCCTTTTTCTTAAAGACAGCCTGTAAGGCTGTGAAGGCTTTAATTAAATCTTTCATTGGCACTCCCTCAAAATCATCACTATAATTTTCTTCTCCAAGGGGTTGTTCCCCCTCCCCCTCCTGATATGAAGAGGCCTCTTCCTCAAGCTGTTGCATTTCCTCTGAAGACAGAGGATCTTCCTTAGGTAAAAAATCAGAGGCATCCCAATTATCGAGAGTAGGCACCAAGGGAGTGTGCTGGAGGAGACTTATGTGTTCAACCTCAGGCTTCTGGTCGAGGCAATCCTCAACCAAATTATAAATGGTAAAAATTTCAATGGGTTTTCCATCAGGCCCTCAAGCAGTGTAATAAGCTCTCAAACAGGACCCAACTTTTGCCCACGTATCTTGATTGACAGTTCCTTCCTCTGGGAACCAAGGGCATACTTCCTAAAAAGGCTGCAGAAAACACTCTAATTGATGAGTCCTCACTCAGGCTCCATGAGCTGTGAGCATAGAGTTAACACTTGCAGATACAAGTCATGGTCTTTTGACCCAGAGAGTCCCATGCTTTACTCCTGATAAACAATGCACCCCCTCAATTACCTAAATTCACAGAAGTATATAACCTACTTTACATTAAGGACTCACCTATGAGTCAACTGCAGTGTTGCAAAACAACTCTCTCGGCGTGTCCTGTGGGGTCAGTATTCCTCAAGTCCCTGTTTGGGGCACACCTGCCAGGAACCAGCCTAGCCAAGTTACTATGAACCCAGGAGTAGACTGGTGTGGGTTGGAAAAGAGACACAGAAAATAGCAGGATCAGGAGGAATGTTCCTCAATATGACAGGGCAAGTTCAACTTTATTGCAAAACTTTTATATACAGTAGCTTGAAGGCATGATTGTGTCATAATTGCATAACTTTATTAAAAGCAGACTAAAAGCAGAATAGCATTCTCAGCAGTCTGAGATGAACAAAGGGCATGTCTCTATTCTAATCTGGTTCAAGAACCATCCATAGCAGCAAACAGCTGCAGCCAGGCTGCATTCAGTCTTTGATTCAGAATCGTTTCCTCGAAAATTGGGGACCTTGCCTCCCAGGAGGTTAGCTCCCAACACGGGTCATCCCAACTCTGGCACATTTCTGAAACTGATCAAAGCCATCTATAACAAACCCACAGCTAAAATTTACTGAATGGAGTAAAACTGAAAGCTTTCCACTCAGAACTAGAACAAGTCAAAATTGTCCTCTATCAGCACTACTATTCAACATAGTGCTGGAAGTTCTAGCCAATATGATCAGACAAGAGAATGTAATAAAGGGCACCCAAATTGGAGTAGAGGAGGTCAAACTCTCCCTCTTTGCTGACAATATGATCTTATACTTAGAGAACCCCAAGACTCAACCCCAAGATGCCTGGAAGTGGTCAGAATGTACAGTAATGTCTCAGGATAAAAAATCAATGTCCACAAGTAAGTAGCCTTTGTATATGCCAGTAATTGCCAAGATGAGAAACTAATTAAGGACCTAATCCCTTTCACAGTAGCTTCAAAGAAAATGAAGTACCTAGGAATAAATCTAACAAAAGAGGAAAAGGAACTCTATAAAGAAAACTACAGAACTCTAAGAAAAGAAATAGTAGAGGATTCTAACAAAAGGAAGAACGTAACATGCTCATGGTTCGGAAGAATAAACATTATTAAAATGTCTATACTTTCCAAAGAAATTTAAAATTTCAATACAATCTTTATTAAAATATCAACATCATATTTTCAAGACATGGAAAAAATAATTCTTCATTTGTATGGAACCAAAAAAAAAAAAACCTCATATAGCTAAGGCAATTCTTAGTAAGAAAATCAAAGATGGGGTCATCATCCTACCAGGCTTTAGGATGTACTACAAGGTCATAGTGATCAAAATAGCATAGTATTGGCACAAATATAGAGACATAGACATCTGGAACCGAATAGAAAACCAGGAGATAAAACTAGCATCTTACAACGACCTAATCTTTGATAAATCAAACAAGAACATAGACTGGAGGAAAGAATCCCTATTCAATAAATGGTTCTGTGAGAATTGGATATGAACATGTAAAAGACTGATACTGGACCCTTACCTTTCTTCACTCACTATAACTGATTCCAGATGGATAATATACCTAAATTTAAGACATAAAATGATGAAACTCCTCAAAGAGAGTATGGTAAAAACATTTGAGGATATAAGCCTGGAGAAAGACATTATGAAGAAGATTTCAGTGGCATTTGCAGAAAAAACAAAAATAAACAAATGGGACTGAATTAAACTAAAAAGCTTCTGTAGAGCTAAGGAGACAACAACCAAAGCAAACAGACAATGTACACAATGGGAAAGGATATTTGCGTATTTTGAATCAGACCAAAGTTTGATAACTAGGATCTACAGAGAACTCAACTCAAATCAATATAAAAAGAGCCAACAATCCCTTATATCACTGGGGAAGAGAGATGAATAGAAACTTCTCTAAAGAAAGACAAATGACTGACAAACATGAAAAAATGCTCATCATCCCTAATTATTAGAGAAATGCAAATCAAACTGACGTGGTTGTGAACAGAAGGGGACACTTTTACACTGCTGGTGGGACTGAAAACTAATACAATCTTTTTGGAAGGAAGTATGGAGAATCCTCAAATAACTCAAGCTAGACCTCCCATATGATCCTGCAATCCCAATACTGGGCATCTACCCATAAGAAATAAAATCCTTCTACCATAAGGACATTTACATTAGACTGTTTATTGCAGGTCAATTTACAATCTCCAAAATGTGGTAACAGCCTAAATGCCCATGAATGCAGGAATCGATTAACAAGCTGTGGTATATGTATAACATGGAATACTAAGCCATTAAAAAGATGGAGACTTGGGCGGTACCTGTGGCTCAGTGAGTAGGATGGCGGCCCCATATATCGAGGGTGGCGGGTTCAAACCCGGCCCCCAGCCAAACTGCAACAAAAAACAGCCAGGCATTGTGGCAGGTGACTGTGGTCCCAGGTTCTTGGGAGGCTGAGGCAAGAGAATCACCTAAGCCCAAGAGCTGGAGGTTGCTGTGAGCTGTGATGCCACAGCAGTAAGGGCAACAAAGTGAGAATTTGTCTCTAAGAAAAAAAAAAAAATGGAGACTTTACATCTTTTGTATTTACCTGGATGGAAGTAGAATATATTAGTCTTAGTAAAGCATAAAGCATCCCAAGAGTGTACTCAATTCTGATATGAGGACAATTAATTATCTAGTACACAGTGGGCATTGAGTGAAGGGGAAAGCAGAGAGAGGGAAGCAGTTGGGGGGTCAGGGGTCATGGTGTGTGATACGAATTTTGGGAGAAGGACACACTTATAAGAGGGACTTTATGTAGCAAATGTAATCAATGTAACCTGGTTCTTTGTACCCTTGATGGATCCCCGTCAATAATAGTGCTGGAAGTCCCTGCCAAAGCAATCAGACAAGGAAATCAAGGGCATTCTTTTGGGCAAAGAAGGGGTCAAATTATCACCCTGCCATTGATATAATCCTATTTCTATCAAACTCCACATATTTTACCAAAGACCCCTGGAATTTATAAATGAATTCAACAGAATCAAAGAATACAAAATTAATGTACATAAATCCATAAAATTCCTATACAACAATAGCAGCAAAGCTGAGAATCAATTCACAGACTAAATACCTTTCACAATAGCAACAAAGAACACAGATTACTTTGGAATATTTTTTAACCAAGGGGACAAAAGCCCTCTACACTGAGAATGATGAGTTAATGAGTAGGAAATCACAGAGGATGTAAAACAATTTTAAAAATACATCATGTTCATGGATTGGCAGAATTAATATTGTTAAAATGTTTATATTATTCAAAGTGATCTTCAGATTCAATGCAATTTACATTAAAATAACAATGTAATTTTTTGAATATTAGGAACAATAAGTCTGCACTTTGTATAGAGACAGACAAGAGCCCAAATAGCCAACATAGCCTTAAGAAAAACTGATGAATTGGAAGTTATCACTTTACCAAGCTTCAAGCTACATTACAAGGCTATAGTAAACACAACAACATGGTACTGGCACAAGAACACAAACATGGACAAATGTATCAGAACAGAAAACCCAGATATAAAACTATCCTCATACTGCCATCTGATCTTTGACAAAGCACATAATAACATACAATGAGTGAAAGAATCTTTATTTAGTAATGTTGCTTGAAAAATTGGTTGACCACATGTAGAAGACTAAAACAGGATTTGCACCTCTCACTAGTCACAGGAATTAATTCACTATGGATAAAAGACTAAAACCATAATTCACTATGGATAAAAGAATGAAACTATAAGAATTATAGAAGAAAATGTTTGAAAAACTCATGTAGACATAGGCCTAGGAAAAGAATTTATTAGGAAGACTTGTACTAGGTATATACCTAGAAGACCAAAAATCACTTTATAACAAAGATATTTGCATCAGAATGTTTATTGTTGCCAAATTCATAATTACTAAGTCATGGAAGAAGCCCAAGTGACTATCAACCCATGAATGGATTAATAATAAATCATGGTACATGTACACCATGGAATATTATGCAGCCATAAAAAAAGATGGAGACTTCACCTCTTTTACGTTTACATGGATGGAGCTGGAAAATAGTCTTCTTAGCAAAGTATCTCAAGAATGGAAAAGAAATATCCAATGTACTCAGCTCTACTATGAAACCAATATGTAAGCACACATACTTCCTTATGAAAACTATAGCACAACTATAACCCAAGATGAAAGGGAAAGAGGAGGGGGAAAGGAAGGGAGGGGGGAGGGTGGATAGAGGGAAAGTAACTGTTTAGACCACACTTATGGTGCATTTAACAAGGATACCTGTCAAATCTACTAAGTATAGAGTATAAATGTCTTAACACAATAATTAAGAAAGTGCAGTGAAGGCTAGGTTAACCAGTTTGATGTAAGTATTTCAAATTATATATAAACCAAGCACATTGTACCCCATAAATGCATTAACGTGCATGGATATGATTTAATAAAAAAAACAAAGACACCAAAAGCATCCATACCAACAATAAAAAATAAGTGGGACATAGTTAAATCAAAATGTCTCTGCATAGCTGAGGGAACAATTAATACAGCAAATAGATAAACTATATACTGTATGAAAATATTTGCATTCTATGCATCCAATAATGCACTTGTAACCAGAGTTTATAAAGAATGTAACCAAATCAGGAAGAAAAAATCAAATAATCTCATAAAGAGGTGAGCAAAAGACATCAACGGAAATGTTTTATATGAAGATAGACTAGTGGCCAATAAATATTAAAATGCTCAGTGTCTTCAATCATTAGAGAAATAGAAATCAACACCGCAATGAGAGAGTGAGAATGGCTTTCATCAAAAATTCCCCAAACAACACATGCAGATGTACATGTGGAAAGAAAGTAACACTTAATACACTGTTGGTGTGAGAGCAAACTATTGTAACCTCTATGGAAAATTGACTGGATGGACCTCAAAGAACTATGAGTAGGTCTACCATTTGATCCAGCAATCCCACTTATGGGTGTTTACTCTAATGATAAAAAAGTAATTTTTATCAAAAAATATCTGAGTTGTCAAATGCAGAAAAATTTATGTGTCTGTAAACCATGGGCCTGTCTTCTTCAAAGAAGCTTCTGTTCAAATCTCTTGCCCAAAATGAAATGGGATCACTTGTTCTTTTCTTATTGATAAGTTTGAGTTCTCTGTGAATTTTGGTTATAAAACCTTTGTCAGAAACATAACCTGCAAATGTCCATTCCCATTCTGAGGGCTGCCTACATGTTTTATTTACTGTGTGCTTGGCTGTGCAGAAGCTTTTAGTTTGATCAGATCCCAGTAATGTATTTTTGGTATAGCTTCAATTGCCGGGGAATTTCCTTCTCATAAAGTGTTCTCCTAGGCCAGTTTCTTCAAGTGTTTCCCCTGCACTCTCTCCAAGAATCTTTATAGTTTCATGTCTTAAATTTAAGTCTTTTATCCAGTGAGAGTCAATTTTTGTTAGAGGTGAAAGGTATGAGTACAGTTTCAGTCTTCTAAAACTTGCCAGCCCCATACATTAAATAGGTAACCTTTCCCCCAATTTATATTTTTGATAAGATTATCAAACATCAAATGATGATAAGTTTCTGGGTTCATCTCTTGGTTCTCAATTCTGTTCCATATATGTACCTCTCTATTTCTGTGCCAATACCATGCTGTTTTGATCACTGTCAATTTGTAGTATAGTCTGAAGCATGGCAGCATGATTCCTCCTGATTTGTTTTTATTTATGACTAATGTCTTGGATACTCAAGGTTGTTTTATTTCCATATAAAATGAAGTACTAATTCATCCAGATTTTTAAATTATGACAGAGGTGCTTTAATAGGGATAGCATTAAATTTGTGTATTTCTTTGGGTAGTATGGACATTTTAACAATGTTGATTCTTCCCAGCCATGAGCATGATATGTTTTTCCATTTGTTAACATCTTCAGCTATTTCCTTTGTCAGAGTTTCAGTTATCTTTATAGAGGTCTTTCACGTCCTTTGTTAGGTACACTCCCAGATATTTCATCTTCTTTGGCAGTACTGTTAAAGAAAAAGAGTCCTTCACTGTTTTTTAGCTTGACTATTGTTGGTATACATAAATGCTACTGATTTGTGAGTATTGATTTTGTATTCTGAGACGCTGCTGTATTCCTTGATCACTTCTAAGAGTTTTGTACTTAAGTCCCTGGGCTTTTCCAGATATACAGTCATATCATCTGTGAAGAGTGAAAGTTTAATCTTCACTGATCCTATTTGGATACTCTTTTTTTTTGTTTTGGATACTCGATAACAGTCACTTGCCTGATTGTAATTTCTAAGACTTCCATTACAATGATAAAAAGCAGTGGAGATGGGTGGCACCTACGACTAAAGGAGTGGGGCACTGGCCCCATGGGCTGGTGGTAGTGGGTTAAAACCTGGTCCTAGCAAAAAACTGCAAAAAAAAAAAAAAAAAAAAAAAAAAAAGTGAAGACAGTCGAGAACCTTGCCTGGTTCCTAATCTGAGTGCAAATGTTGCCAATTTTACTCCATTCAATATAATAGTGGCTGTGGGTTTGTTGTAGATGGCCTCTATCAGTTTAAGAAATGTCCCTTCTATACCTACTTTATTTCTTAAGTGTTCTGATTGTTTAAGGATGCTGGATATTATCAAAAACTTTTTATGCATCAATTGAGACAACCATATGGTCTTTCTTTTTTTATTTTGTTAATGTGATGTATTATATTTATATATGTACATATATTGAACCAGCCTCAAGACCCTGGGATAAAACCCACTTGATCATGGTGTATAATTTGTTTGATGTGTTCTGTTTGCTAGGGTCTTATTGAATATTTTTGCATCAATATGCACTAGAAATATTGGTCTATAATTTTCTTTTCTTGTTGGGTCTTTTCTTGGTTTGGGGATCAGGGTGATTAATCATCAAAGGAATGCAAATCAAAACCACATTGAGATACTCTCTAACTCTAGTAAGAGTAGCCTACATAACAAAATCCCAAAACTACAGACGTTGGCATGGATGTGGAGAAAAGGGAACACTCCTGCACTGCTGGTGGTAATGCAGGCTAGTACATTCTGTTTGGAAAGAAGTTTGGAGAACACTCAAGAATGTAAAAGTAGACCTGCCAAATGCTCTTGCAATTCCTTTACTAGGTATATATCCAAATGACCAAAAATCACTGTCCAACAAAGATATTTGCACCAGATTATTCATTGCAGCTGAATTCATAATTGCCAAGTCATGGGAAATGCCCAAGTGCCCACTGACCCATGAATGGATTATTAAATTGTGATATATGTATGCCATGGAATGTTATACAACCTTAAAAAAAGATGGAGATTTTACCTCTTTTATGTTTACATGGATGGAGCTGGAACATATTCTTCTTAGTAAAGTATCTGAAGAATGGAAGAAAAAGTATCCAATTTACTCAATACTTTTATGAAACCAATTAATAATTGCTCACACTTTCTTATAAAAGATAGATCACAACCATAGCCCAGGATGAAGGTGAGAAGTAGAGGGGATGGGCAGGGTGGGGTGTAGTTTTTATAGAAGGAGGTTAAACCTTGGGACCACACCTGTGGAGCATATTGTAAGGGTATAAGTCAAATATGCCAAGTATAAAACATAAATGTCTTAACATAATAATTAAGTAAATGAGGTGAAAGCTATATTAATTAGTTTGATGTAAACATCCAAAATTGTATAAAAAAATACACATTGTACCCCCACATGCATAAGTGTATTCATGATCTATGTGTATATGACTTAACAAAAGAAAAAAATTACAATTACAATGATGTGGAATGAATCAAAATGCCCATCAATACATGAGTCATTTTATAAAATATGGCATACATATATCACAAAGTACTACTAATCCATAAACAAATGGTGATCTAAAACATTTTGTAACAACCTGGATGGATCTATAATCTATTCTTTAAAAGTGAAGTTTTCCAAGAATGGAGAAACAAACACCGCATGTACCTACTCTTAAATTGGAACTACTTTAACAACACCCATGTGCACATTTGGTAGTAAAACTCAAGGGTGAGAGGATGATGGAGGGGAGGGTTAAATTCACACCTAATGGGTACAACATATACTGTCCAAGTGAGAGGCACACTAATAACTTTGACTCAACTGTGGAAATGTAATTCCTAGAATCAAAACAGTTGTGCCCCCATAATATTCTGAAATTTAAGAAATATCAGGCAAAGCTTTGAAACATGGGTCAATGCTCCATTTCTGGGACATCTGGCAATTTTTTTAAACTAAGAACTGTGTTTTCTGGAACAGTAGCTATAAATATTTTCATAAGATAATTATTAGGCCATTAAGACATATAAGTCCTCATTTCACTGCATCTTTAAAATAATAATTCTTCTTGCTAATAAAGACAAAGTATTTGAGAGAGAGGAATTTAGCGTCTGATTTTCTTTGGAAAGTCAAACTTACTTTAAACAAGTATTACTGAGCTTTCTTCTGTGTCATCTGCAAGCCACAGCAATGAGTCACTAGTTCCTGATAACACAGTGTGGTTATATTTGGATTTTTGACATATATCTAAAAATGTCACACAGACTCCTTCCAACCACAGACCAAATGAAGGTGGCCAAGTCCTTTCTGTGACACAGATACAAACCATAAAAGAGGGCACATTTGTATAATAATAATGTTTTAAAATGATGTAAAAAAGAGGGGAAAGGAGCAGGAGAGTCTGAGAAGAAATCAGTCTTAGCCTTATTCACTTATTCCTGGTTTCTACTTCCCTTAGAGTTTGTTTCAATTTCTCAGCCTTGGGTGCACAGAAGATACATTACAGGCCTCTTCTGTTTTGACAGGCCCTATCTTCTCATTCTTTTATATACTTATTCAGACAATCACCATAGTAAAGTAGACACATAGTTTTAGAGTTAAATAGACTGGCTTCAAGTCTTGTTTTTTTCACTCACTGGTTGTTTGACCTGAAGCAAGTGACTTTACCCCTTTTACCTGGTACTTTCTGAGCTTCAGCTTTCAAGAGATACTACCAATATTTGTATCACAAGACTGTTGTGAAGATTAAATAAATAATGGCTGTGGAATGGATCTATAATCTACCATATTAATACATAGTATTTTGATTTTATTCACTGTATATTTCCAGAAGATATAATACAAGGCATTTTTCTATATCTTTGAAGACATAAAGTGAAATAAGAAACTTTCTACCTTTGAAGAACTTCACTAATTCTGGGCACTTTTTACCACACATCTTCCCATACACACATACTTATCAAAACTTAACTGGTCTATGTCCTATTTTTTCAGTCGGCCTTCTGAGAGCATCATGAGTTTATACCTCAAACAAAAGAATGACTAACAGCAGGAATTTTAAGCACCTCACTTAGATGAAGTTTAACTATCTGTAAATCACATGAGGAAGTGGCTTTGTGTACTGGCAATACACTAAAGTATTGGGTATGAGTCCTTACTAACTCTCTAATATTCAGTTTACTTCACTTGGCTACTCTGAACTTATTCATTAAAAAACAATATGAAGTGCTTCCTTTGGCAGCACATATACTAAAATTGGAATGATACAGAGAAGATTAGCATGGCCCCTTTGCAACAATGACACGCAAATTTGTGAAGCGTTCCATATTTTTTCAAGCAGTTAGATGTAAGAAAAGCATTAACTACAAAGGGGGAATTATCAGAATAACTGCATATCTTTTAGCCAAAATGTTTCAATCCAGAAGAAGATGGTCATCGACCTCCAATCTCCTAAAACAAAATAACTTCTATCCCTGGATCCTCTCTCCAGCTAAACTGAGTTTCATTTGTGATGGAGAATTCAAATACTTTAATGACATAGACATGTTGAAGAAATTTGCCATAACTAAACCAGCTCTCCAGGATATTCTCAGATCCATACTTCCAATAACCAACACAATGCTTTACCTCCAAAGTACAAAATTTACAGAGAAAAGCAAGAGTTACAATTTTAGTAGCAGATACAATTGGCTTTAAAACAACAAAGACAAAGAAATATAAGTAAGTTCACTACATATTTCTCAAGGGAAACACCCAACATGGAGAGATTTCAATAATTAACATTTATGCACCCTACCAGAATACTCCCCCATTCATAAAGGAGATCCTAATAAATGTGAACAACTTGTTATCTTCCTGCAATATAATAGTTGGAGATTTTAACACCCCTTTGACAGTTTTGGATAGATCCTCCAAGAGGAAACTAAACAAAATAAATTTTAGACTTAAATCTGACCCTAGAACACATGAACCTTACAGACCTCTACACAACATTTCACCCTA
>CAUYRH010111786.1:0-32488 GCA_963574655.1 Perodicticus potto
ATTTCAATTATTAACATTTATGCACCCAACCAGAATTGCACCCAACCGCAATTTATAAGAGAGACTCTAACTGACATGAGCAACGTGATTTTATCCAGCACCATAATAGTTGGAGATTTTAACACCCCTTTGACAGTGTTGGATAGATCCCCCTATAAGAAGCTAAGCAAAGAAATTTTAGATATATACTTAACCATTCAACAATTGCATTTAACAGACATCTACAGAACATTTCATCCTAACAAATTGAATACACATTGTTTTCATCAGCCCATGGATTATCCTCCAAAATTGATCACATCTTAGATACAAGTGTAACCTCAGCAAATTTAAAAGAATAGAAATCATTCCTTGTATTTTCTCAGAACATCATGGAATAAAAGTTGAACTCAGTGACAGCAGAAGCCCACATACTCATACAAAAACATGGAAACTAAATAACCTCATGCTTAATGATAGCTGGGTCATTGATGAGATTAAGAAGGAAATTAACAAATTTTTGGAACAAAATGACAATGAAGACACAAATTACCAGAATGTCTGGGATACCACAAAGGCAATCCTAAGAGAGAAATTTGTAGAGTTGCAAGCCTTCTTCAAAAGAATGGAAAGAGAAGAATTCAACACCTTAATGAGAAATCTCAAGCAACTGGAAAAGGAAGAACATTCCAACTCTAAACCCAGCAGAAGAAAAGAAATAACTAAAATTAGAGCAGAACTAAATAAAATTGAAAACAAAAGAATCACACAACAGCAAGCAATGAAAAAGTTGGGTTTTTTGAAAAGGTCAGTAAAATAGATAAACCTTTGGCTAACCTAACCAGGAAAAAAAGAGTAAAATCTCTAATTTCATCAATCAGAAATGATAAAGAAATTCAATAAATCCTTAATGAATATGACATAAAACTCTGTTCTCAGAAGTATGAAAATTTGAAGGAAATAGATCAATACTTAAAAACACACCCCCTTCCTAGACTTAGCCAGAAAGAAGTGGAAATGTTGAACAAGCCTATAACAAGTTCTGAAATGGGATCAACTATAAGAAATCTACCTGAAAAGTAAAGCCCAAGACCAGATGGCTTCACATCAGAATTCTACCAAACCTTTAAAGAGGACCTAGTACCTATACTACTTAACCTTTTCCAAAATATAGAAAAAGAAGGAATACTTCCCAACACATTCTATGAAGCAAATAGCACCCTGATTCCCAAACAAGGAAAAGACCCAACAAGGAAAGAAAATTATAGACCAATATCTCTAATGAATATTGATGGAAAAATATTCAATAAGATCCTAGGAAACAGAATCCAACAACACATCAAACAAATTATACATCATGACCAGTTGGTTTTCATCCCAGGGTCCCAAGGATGGTTCAGTATGTGTAAATCCATAAATATAATACATCACATAAACAAACTAAAAAACAAAAACCATATGATTCTCTCAATTGATGCAGAAAAAGCTTTTGATAATATCCAGTATCCTTTCTTGATCAGAACACTTAAGAAAATAGATTTAGAAGGAAGATGTCTTTAAACTGATAGAGGCCATCTACAGAAAACACAAGCTAATATTATATTGAATGGAGTAAAGTCAAAATCATTTCCACTCAGATCAGGAACCAGGCAAGGATGTCCATTGTCTCCATTGCTTTTTAACATTGTAATGGAAGTCTTAGCTATCACAATCAGGCAAGAGAAGGCAATCACGGGGATCCGAATAGGATCAGAGGAGATCAAATTGTCTCTCTTCACAGATGATATGATTATATATCTGGAAAACCCCAGGGGATCAACTACAAAACTCCTAGAAGTGATCAAGGAATACAGCAGCATCTCAGGATACAAAATTAACACTCACACACTGTAGCCTGTACCAACAATCAAGGACTCTATTCCCTTTACAATAATGTCAAAGAAGATGAAATATCTGTGAGTTTATCTAACTAAGAATGTGAAAGCTCTCTATAAGGAGAACTATGAAACTCTGACAAAAGAAATAGCTGAAGATGTTAACAAATTGAAAAATAAACTATGCTCATGACTGGGAAGAATCAACATTGTTAAAATGTCTATACTACCTAAAGCAATCTACAGATTTAATGTAATCCCTATTAAAGCACCTCTGTCATACTTTAAAGACCCTGGAAAATTAGTACTTCATTATATGGAAACAGAAAAAGCCTCAAATAGCCAAGACATTATTCAGAAATAAAAACAAATCAGAGGAATCTTGCTTCCAGAATTTAAACTATACTATTAAACGAGCAAAACAGCATGGTACTGGCACAAAAACAAAGAGATAGATGTATGGAACAGAATTCAAGACCAAGAAATAAAACCAGACACTTATTGTCATTTGATCTTTGATAAGCCTAACAAAAATACAAATTGGGGGAAATATTCCCTAATTAACAAATGGTGCTGGGCGAATTGGCTGGTGACCTGTAGAAGACTGAAACTGGACCCACAACTTTCTCCTCTAACAAAATTGACTCTCACTGGTTAAAGGACTTAAAGCTAAGCCATAAAACAATAAAAATTAATGGAGAGAGTGCAGGGGAACCACTTGAAAAAATTGTCCTGGGAGACTACTTTATGAGGAGGACACCCAGGGCAATTGAAGCAACATCAAAAATAATTACTGGGATCTAATCATATTAAAAAGCTTTGGCACTGCCAAGAACACACTAAGTAAAGCAAATAGACAGCCCTCAGAATGGGAGAGGATTTTCTCAAGTTATTTTTCCAACCAAGTTCTAATAACCAGAATCCACAGAGAACTCAAACTTATTACTAAGAAAAAAGCAAGTTGGCTCGGCGCCTGTGGCTCAACAGGCTGAGGTGCCAGCCATGGACACCTGAGCTGGTGGGTTCGAATCAAGCCCATACCCGCCAAACAACAATGACGGCTGCAACCAAAAAATGGCTGGGCATTGTGGTGGGCTCCTGTAGTCCCAGCTACCTGGGAGGCAGAGGCAAGAGACTCTCTGAAGCCCAGGAATTGGAGGTTGCTGTGAACTGTGATGTCACGGCACTCTATCCAGGGTGACAGCTTGAGGCTCTGTCTCAAAAAAAAAAAAAAAAGAAAAAAGCAAGTGATCCCATTTAATTATGGGCAAGAGACATGAAAAGTAGCTTCCCTGAAGAAGACAGGCACATGGTCTACAGACACATGAAAAAATGTTCATCATTTTTAATCATCAGAGAAATGCAAATCAAAACCACCCTGAGATACCATCTAACTCCAGTAAGAGTAGCCCACATCACAAAATCCCCAAACTACAGATGTTGGCATGGATGTGAGAAAAGGAAACACTTATGCACTGCTGGTGAGAATGGCAGCTAGTACATTCCTTTTGGAAGGAAGTTTGAAGAACACTCGGGGATCTAAACGTAGATCTGCTGTTTGATCCTGCAATTCCTCTTCTAGGTGTATATCCAAAAGACCAAAAATCATTTGTCAACAAATGTATTGGCACTAGATTATTCATTGCAACTAAATTCATAAATGCCAAGTCATGTAAGAAGCCCAAGTGCCTAACGACCCATGAATGGATCAATAAATTGTGGTATATGTATACCATGGAATACTATGCAGCATTAAAAAAAGGAGACTTTACCTCTTTTATGCATGGATGGAGCTGGAAAATATTCTTCTAAGTAAAGTATCTCAGAAATGGAAAAAAAAACTATCCAATGTACTCAGTACTACTATGAAACCAATTTAAAATCACTCACACTTTCATATGAAAGATGAATCATAGCTATAACCTAGGATGAAGGAGGGAAGGGGAGGGGGAGAGAAAGGAGGGGGGCTTAATCGGGGGACCACACCTATGGAGCATATTGAAAGTGCAAGTTGAATCTATCAGGTGTATAACACAAATGTCTTAACACTGTAATTGGGTAATTGAGAAGAAGGCTATGTTAATTAGTAGGATGTAAGCACTCCAATTTGTACAAATAATCAACACATTGAATCCCATAATGGCATAAATGTATTCATGATCTATATACAAATGACTTAATAAAAAAGACATAAAAAATGGATGAATCTTAAATGCATGATATTAAGGGAAAGAATCATATGACATCTGGAAAAGGCAACATTATAGAGGAAGCAAAGAAACTGATAGTTGTAAAAGTTTGGGAGAAGAAAGATAAGACTGAATAGGAGAAGTACACATAATTTTTTAGAATGGTGAAACTATTCTGTGTAATAGTAGAAGCATGAAACTATGCATTTTTCCAAAATCCCTATAACAGTTATAGAGCAAAGTACAAACTTTAATGTACAAAAACTTTTGAAGAATTATTTTGTAGGTCAAAAGAGGATAGAAGGTAATGTAGAATATGAAAATAGCTAACTATATTAAAAGTCTATGAAAGAACTTTACTGTTCTTTGGAAAGGAGTAATATGTGTTAAGATTTAAAGTTCAAGAATATTTACATAAGTATTGCATTCAAGTTGATAAAATTGTCTTCTGTGTGCATACGAGTTAACAATTGTGATGCCTCTCTACATTTGTTGGAGATTGAAGAGTTAATTACATGGATAATTGGTGGTGGGGGACTTTTTTCTCACTCATTTGTAGTAGGAGCTTCCAGACAGGCAAGAGAACAAGCCCAGATAGTTCCTTGTACCAATGGAAAATAATTTGATACATCACTATTAACTTGCACTTATCTTCACATAGATAAATATAGTTACACATAGACATATTTAAAGACTTGTATATGTGCAAGGGCTAACATAGGCACATGTATTTATTTGGACATGTAAGCAATGGCACCCCACTAGCAATCAGCACACATAGCACACTAGATCTTGGTTTTTAATTTCATTTGTTAACAAGGAAAACAAATCCGTTTTGACTTATGTAAATATGAAGACTCAGAAGATGAGAAGCTCATGAAAACTACTGTTCTCTATATCAAATGTCCATAGCATCTTTCTAAAAAGAATGGTATGACCTCTTCCCTTAATTAGTTTAAATGGAGACCTTTCTTCCTTCGATCTTTTAACCTCTCTTTCTTCATTGAAGAAACCTTTCTTCTTTGTCTATTTTGTCTTTATTAAACCTTTTCTAAATCTGACCATGTTTCTGTGTACCTCATTACAGTAAATGAATCCTTTCCCATAGGAAGAAGGGGACGGACAGTGAGTAGCTGGTGCAGAAGAACATGGTAGAGAGCTGAAAGAAATACAAGATAGCTGGATTTGCTTTAGAAGCAGCTGGAAAACTAGACAAGAAAGTGAACACCAAACTGAATGTTCATACCATTTACAGTGATAAGGAAAACTAAAGAAGCCACTGGGGTGTAGGTATGGAAGGAGAGATTACTATCATTATAAACTTGCTCATTGGAGGTGCTTGTGAAAAATCCAAAAGCATAGTACAGGAAAGAGTTGGATAGTCTGGCCTTCAGTTAGGGAGTGAAAATGACTAGATCAGGCTTAAGATGTACATCTTATTATAGCTACAGAATTGAAGACAAGGTTTAGGTAATTCTCTTATGTCCTCTCAGCTCCCTCCATGATTTCCTCTGTTGTTCCTCTAAGCTCATAATGCAGTAATTGACTGTTTTATTTCCTCCTCTAAACTCTATAAGTCTCAAGGGGATCTTTAGGAGATCCTTTAAGGATAGGATTTGACCCTTATTGATGTTTATCTCACCAACATATTGTATAATATACATTTAATAAATAAATTGTTTCACATAAATCACCTGAGTAGAAATTCTGCAGATTAGGCAAAGTCGGCTGTGAATTAAGTGTCATAATCCATATATTATAAAATATAAGTTACATTCTGAATATTTACATGATTTACTTACTGTAACATAGAAGGAAGTCACAGAACTGAGGATAGAAATTCTCTCTTGACTTTCTTCTCTGTTACTTGGCTATAAGTGTTCCTTAATTACACTGCTGAGCATGTATCTAATCTACCCCTACTCCTAAGATATCCTAGTTCATAGCAGAGTACTGCTTCAACTTAACCCTGCCATTCAGTTTGATTTTAACACTCATCGATAAAGCTTTGGTAGCTTTGTAATTTGTTCCTATGTATAATATATAGCACAATGGCAAGTTAGTCAATTGTATGTATATGGATCTTTATAAGCTGTACTTTAAATATTTTCTTCTTCCTTCCTTACTACCACTCCTACATCCTAGCTACTTGCTTGCTCTTAACTTTTTCTATTTTTTCTATCTTCATTTTTCATTCTCAATTTCTAGGTTCACCTGCCCCAACTGAATGTTCACTTACATACCATTCCCTAATAATATCAGCACAAGATTACATGTTGGTATTTTTTGGCTCCTATTTTTCATTACTGAAGTTGAGAGAACAGGAAAGTAATAGACTTTACGGGTCAGGAACCATATTAAGTATCAATTCATAAGCAGGAAATAAAGCAAACATGAATTTACATTTCACTGGTGTTGCTATTTTCTATCTGACCCCAGCAAATTCTTTCACATATCTGGCTTTCCTGTTTATGATCTGTAATGTGATAGTGTTTTGGTGGCTTGCATGCTATTTGTTAAATCAAGCAATGCAGAAAAGGCCTCACATGAGGCCCAGGAAAATTAGTAATAAAAAGGATAGCTAAATTATTTATATTATTATAAATAAATATTATGATTTATCTTAGTAATCAAAGGGATTTTGTTATTATTTTTTTCCCTTGAGTCTTAATGACAATTTCATTCCTCATCTTTCTCCATTTAATCTACAAGAAATTCACAAAAGTTATTGGCCTAAAACCGCTTTCTTTAGCCTCAATGATAAAGCACAAATTCACAGGTAGAATTTAAGAAGAAAGAGCACAACCTAAGGAAGAACTTATAATTCTACCTTTCATTCATTTCATGAGAAACTTTGTCCTGGGTGTACTGACCGGTCATCTCACAGGGGAAACATGAAGGCACAGAGTGTTTAACAGTATAAAGTTATCTATACTTCAAGTATGAGGGTTTGAACCAAGTGATTATTTTTGTGTTTTTAAAGCTTATTTTAGAAAAAAAGTTTAGACCAGTTTGGTGAAATAAATAATTGAAAAATTATACTTAATGTTTCTTCAAAAGGTGGGAAGGAATTTCTATAAGTGTGAAAGTGTTTGCACCAGGTAATTTGTTTGGGAGCTGTGGTAACGACGCACGCAAGGTATCTTCCACACGTAGTTATTTTACTCCTCCTAATCAATCAAACATTACATTGTTCTGCCCAGAAACAAACAAAAACCCCGTAATCATTCACTTAATACACACGCAAGGATGCTAACATGTATTGAATGGTAAGCCCAGGCATCTACTTAGTGCTAGAGTTGAGTTTTGAGCACAAATGTATTTTACTTCATAGTTTTTATAAACTATAGTGAGGGAGTCAACTGAAGTACCACAAAGCTCATGAAAGTAGAGAGGTGAGCCTTATTTCTCACAGAAGACTGCAACCTGCTGGCTGGCCATCCCACAGGCTGGACTGCAAAGCCTCTAAGCAGGAACTTAAATCAAGCACACTTCAGAAGAAGGAAGGGTGAGACAGAAATTCAGGCTGAAGGGGCCAGTTAAGTGCATGCATTCAACAAGTTGTAGGATGACTTATGAATATTTACTAAGTGTGAAGGTCCACATCTGTAGCAGGTAAACACGCAATCCCATGTTCACCTTGGGGTGAAGACTTAACAACAAATACATTAAAATTAAACGAGCAGAATTAGTTCATGATGTGTTGTTTCTTATCAAGAAGGAAGGCTGGCCAGTTGTTATGTGGAAACTGCAGAAGGGAGAGAAGTCCCAGCTGGCCTGGTTTCTGTTTAATCCTTAGGAAAGAATGTCTAAATGGTAGTGAGTGATCAATGGAGGAGGTATAAAGGGGTGTGTCTAACATCCGGTAGCATCATGGCCTTAAAAAATCTTGATTTTTAAGATTTTTCTGTGTATCTTTGGTTAAACGAGGGTCTATTTAGTCAGATTGGAGAGATTTGGGATTTTATTTTTATATCTCAAGTTATTTTAACTAAACTATGCTATCTCTTATAAACTTATTCATGCTGATTGTTCTGCCGTTGTTCAAATTGTACTACTGGGGATATGAACAAAACTAAATCAGGGAACTAAGTAGCTATAAAGAAAAGGGAAGAAGTAGAAAAGTTTAATATTGGGTAGCAAAGTAAACAAAGAGAGAGATTGAAAAAAATCCTAAAACACCTTAATGTACAATCTACCTACACAAATGTATGTGATGCTTATGTTTGAGTGTGCAAGTATTTTTTTAAACCCACTGCTAGAGAGCTTTAACATAAATGATTATTTTTGTTACATTTCTTGAATGTGACTGAACCAAAGGTTCATCATTGACATTCCATTTGGATTATAAGGGGAAGGACATTTCAAAGACAAAAGCCCATCAAGGAATACAAATTGCTTCTAAGTTCAAATGCAATAACCATTTGCAAGAGTGTTTAGAGGGTATCAACTACCGTTGAGATTGCACTACTTAAGGAGGGCATCAGAGGAAACCAGAGTTCTCACCACATCATAATTTATAGATTTGGCTTGAACACTCGTAATTAGTTACTGGTGCAAGGTGATGAGTACAGATGCACGAGCTCCACCAAGCTCAAATTCTTGGGAAAACAGGGTGTTTGATTCTGTTTTGCTGAAGGATTATTAAGAGTATTACAGTAGTGAATGAGTCAAAATGTTATTTCATATCTTACACTGTAATGGACAAAACTGTATCAAGAAAGCTGCTATTTTGTAGACAAGGTATTAATTTTTTAAATTCCTTCTGATAAAAATTTTAAAAATAAAAGGGCTAATTAAATACATTTTTCTACTGAGAATTTTTATCTGAACAAAGGAGATGATTATATTTAAGTACTGTTAATTAATGTTAACAGTTTTAAAGATGCATAAAAATATAGTAAGACTATGAGATATTTCCTTTGTAAGTAGAAATAGTAATTTTATTTTTTACCCATAATTTCTAAAAATTAAGAAACATCATTTACTTTATTTTCAAATGATGTGTCAATTTCATTGTGATTTCCTGTCCAGCTAAAATAATTAGACAACTCTAAATTTTTAAGGGGTTAGATTAATGCACAAAGTCCTAGGAAGTTACAATCTGCTGATCTTTTATTTCAACCATCATGATTAATTAGTCTTTGACCAATCTCTGCATTACAACAATAAAACAGGTTGAAAAGCACAGAAATCTACATGATTAGTTATGTTCTATGGTAAAGAGTAGAGTCATTTGAAATCTCCTCATTATTCTTTATTTATCTATTATTTATTTGTTAATTGTACATGAGTAATTCTGTAGCTCAGAATATGATACCCAAGTGCAGGGCTTTGGCATGCTGGATAATTTAAACTGGAGGAGATTGAAAGGACTTCAGAAGCAAGGTCTTTCTGACCTGCTCCCATCTCGCTGTTTCCCACCCCTCCACATCCCCCAAAGTAAGTCATAGAAAGTAGAACCCTCCGGTCCCAAAGCAAACTATACGGCTTTGAAGGATCACTCCCTTCCTCATCTTAGAAGATACTAATTTCAGAAGGTCTTATCCAATTTTCAGGAGAATGAAATTTTTCTGGGTCTTTGGGTATTTATTTTTGAAGGCTCCCACGTCACATAAACCTTTGATTAAATATATTTGTTATGTTTTCTCTTGTTAACTTGATCTTTGTTGTGGGAGTGTTGGTTGTGACACTTACATGGGTGAGGGACGGCATTATACATTTCTGCGTCTATGAATACTCAATATCTGAATGCCAGTTACATTTAAAAAAGCCTCTCTTCTCTCCTGATTAGTTCACTGAAGCTATTTTATCCTCGGTGATGACAACGGCATTATGACTTTGTTTTGCTCTCTTTCTGTATAAATTATTGCCATTGTTAAATTAAACAGAAAGGTGTTTTGTTCATCAGAATTTATGTCTACTCTCGGCCAGGTGTGGTGGCTCACACATGTAATCCCAGCACTCTGGGAGGCTGAGGTGGGTATATTGCTTGAGCTCAGGAGTTTGACACAGGTCTGAGCAAGAGTGAGACCCCATCTCTACTAAAATTGAAAAAATAGCTGGGAGTTGTGATGGGCTCCTGTAGTCCCAGCTAGTTGGGAGGCTGAGACAAAAGGATCCCTTGAGCCCAAGTGTTTCAGGTTGCTGTGAGCTATGATGCTATGATCTTCTACCTAGGGTGACAGAGTGAGACTCCGTCTCAAAAAAAAAAGAAAAATTTTACCCACTATCAATTCCTTTCTGTCCATGTATATGTGTATATAATTCATATATAGATGGATATTTTATATAATATATACATATTATTTTTATAATATATAGAATTGATCGTACGTAAGCTGAAAATTGATGAGTGCTTGAGTTACTGATAATTATTATAATTCCTAAAAATAACTAAGACTTAAAAAGTTTTAATAGCACTTCACTGCCTATTACAAGGTAGGCCAAGATACTTTAAAAAATTTATCACCAATAGCAATTATTGAACTTTTGTAGACTTTTGCCTTATGTTCTAAAGTAAATAGTATAAAAAGCCCAAAACTGTAACTTGACCAATGTTTCACACATAACGACAGAGCATATTTGTCTGACTGGAAAATCTATTTATTCCTATAATACATAACTTCTATATATGCAAGAAAAGACATATTGTTTTAAATATAACTTTGTTTCTCTGCATATAAGCAATGAACTTGAAATTAAACAAATAATTCCATTCAAAATAGCTTTCAAAAAATCACTTACAAATATTTTTATCAAAAAGTAAGTCTTTTATACTGAAAATACAAAATATCGCTGAGATAAATTAAAGAAAATCTAAATATAGGTGGCGCCTGTGGCTAAAGGTGTAGGGCACCGGCCCCATATACTGGGAGTGGCAGGTTCAAGCCCAGCCCTGGCAAAAAAAAAAAAAAAAAAGAAAAGAAAATCTAAATAAATGAAAAGATATTTCATATGCATGGATTGAAAGAGTCATCAATATTGTTACCATGGCAATTTTTTTCAAATTGATCAATATATTTGACATAATTTCTAATCATAATACATAATTTCTAATTTCCAGTAGAGGTTTTTGCATAAATTTACAATCTAATGCTAAAATTTACATGGGAATACAGAAGACTCATAATGAACAAACTATTTTTTTAAGTGAAGATAGAGAACTTACACATCCCAATTTTGAATTTTACTATGAAATTTTAAAAATCAAGACAATATCCTACTGGGATAAAGGATACACATATAGATCTACATAACAGAATTGAAAGTCCAGAAATGAATTCTTACAAGCATGGTCAATTAACTTTTTCAAGACAATGAAGAATAGTCAATCATCAAACAGTCCTGGGGAAATTGAATAATTACACACAAAAAAATGAAATCACATTCTTACCTCACTCTACACATCAAAACTTACCCAGAGTAGAATACAGATATAAGTTTTCAAGCTAAACCTATAAAACTTCTAGAAGAAAACAAAAAAGAAAATACTTGAAATGTTATGTAAGACAAGTTTTTAGATAAAGTGGCAAAAGCAAGATTGATAAAATAGCAACAAATAACAAAAAGACAAATTGGACTTTGTCAATATTAAAAGGACATGAGTGATAAAATTTAAAGGCAAACCACAAACCAGGAGAAAAGTTAAGAGAATCATATACCTGAGAAAAGGCTTGTATTAAGAATATTTAAAAGACCTCTTGCAACATAACACAGTTATAAATTAAAGTGATCAAAATATGACACGAAAATGATTGTACTGAAAGCAATGTTCTGTGGCAATGTTCCCTCCAATAGATTATGACACTGATGGTTTTTAATTACTTAGTTAAAAGAGAAAAAAGAAAACCTTTTACTTTGAAAATAAAATGAAGTTGTGATTAAAAACTGATTATCTTACTATAACTACAGAATCAGTCATTTTAACAATGCTTTCAGGATAAATTAATATTGAAAAAATATGAAAACAGCCTATTGGTTACTGTCATACAGAAAAGATCTGAAAATGCATGCCAGATTTTTCATTAAGTTAATCTTCTGTGTTGACCTTTTGTTTCAGGACACATACAATCAATCACCATGGCTAAATTGTGAGGATGACTAGTGTTTGTTATAGTAACATATATCTGCTACTGAAACAAATAATGTAAAGTTTCACTGGCATCAATTATTTTCTCAGTCAACAGAGCATTTTAAATGTCTCTTTTGAAAATGTTTCCTCAAAGTGGTAATTCCCTCCAAGTGCTAAATTAAACGGTGTGGCTGTGCCGTAATCTGGCTCTCCATTAATCCCAGGAAGACTGGAGAGAAGGGGACAGCCTGTGATTTGGGGAGATTTTAGGTATCAGGGTGAGACTTAGCTGGAAGTAGTGAAGAAACTTTTACTCTTATCTAAAAGGCTAGAACTAATCAAGCTCTAAGTTTAGCGAAAAAGGTTGGGAAATACAGTCTTCCTACATTTCCAATGAGAATTTCTCGTTAGAGTAGGGTGTCCAACCTGTGGCTCATGGGCCACATAAGGCCCAGGATGGCTATGGATGTGGCCCAACACACACCTGTAAACTTATCTATATTTGAGATTTTTTGGTGGAATTTGACCGCATGGTTTTTGAGTGTGAACTTTTCAGACATCAACATTATGTCCCAGTGTCACATATAATAGACACACATGCATACGCTCTTGGTATTTGTATGCAGTGTGGCTTCTGCAGGTTCACAGCGGTTCATTGTGTTACCTTCCAAGCACAGAGAGTCAAACTGACACCATTAGATGTTATATGCATTCATGGTGACTTGGTGAGGCAGCAATTTCAATAATATTTAAAACTAACATCGCAATGTTAGGTATGTCAAGTTATTCAGAAGTCAGTAAGTATTCTTATTTGATTATTAAGGGAACTTCCACACCTCACACATTGCCTTGCATACTTTACAATCAGCCCTCCTCCTTCCCCTGCATCAGCAGCCAAGATGCAGGAGGGCTCAAACCTTACTTTCTGTTTTCTTGTCAATTAGTAATCATAAAAATGTAAATATAGGGGTGGCACCTGTGGCTCAAAGGAGTAGGGTGCCAGCCCCATATGCTGGAGGCAGCGGGTTCAAACCCAGCCCCTGCCAGAAACTCAAAAAAAAAAAAAAAAGTAAATATAGGCTTTTAGCCATTATTAATTTTGAAATCACAGCATGACTTCTACAAGACCTCAAAAGAAAACTAATAATAAATATTACACATGAAGGAAAATTGTTACAATGAAAAGTGGACAGTGACTACTTTTTTGTCATGACCAATAGTAAGTAAGACACACTGCTTAATTTGTAGGGTACTTGTGTAAATTCTCAAAGACTATAATTTGAAAGGGCATTATATGCAAAAACATGCTGAAAAATGTGATGTGTATGAAGAAATGTGTCCTAAGGAAAAAAAGCAGAATTGAAAAATAGTCTGGCCCAGGTGCAGAGGCTCATGCCTATAATCTTAGCTCTCTGGGAGGTTGAAGCAGGGGATTGCCTGAGTTCAGGAGTTTGAGACAAGCCTGAGTAAGAGAAGGACCACATCTCTTAAAAAAAAAAAAAAAAAAGATCTTGCTGGGTTTTGTGGCATGCAGAATGGGGACTAAAGACCCTGTTCTTGGCAAGGGAAAGCACTCCAAGAAAAGGGATAAAACATAGAAATAAGCTGAGCAAGGTGGAATAAAAACAGTTTAGCTAGCTTACTTTTAAACCAGAAGCTAAATTACTTGTCTGAGTAGTTCCTGCTTGTACTAGAAGCCTGGCCTGTAAGGGATACAGCTTGCAAACACCCCTGCTACTTGGGGTATAAACACCCCTGGTCTGTAAACACTATGAAGAAGAACAGCCAGAGAGGGAGCTGTGTGCAAAGCCTCAGAAGGAACATTAACCAGGCCATCCCCTGCTCAGTCAACAGTCACAGCAAATAACCACTGTGGGGATTTGTATTATGGTCAGGGCAGAGATCAAGGGAACAGCTCAAGACTGAAATATGGGCAGGAGGATTTCAGATTTCTCAAGGCTGCTCAGACACTAAAAGTTAATGATTATGGATAGAATAAGAACTAACATGCTTGCTCAGAGAAACTGCTGATGTTGTTGTTTCCTAACTCAGCTTACCCTCTGAGCTAAATCAGATAGTAGCCTGCAATAAAAGCTAAGTGGAATAAACACTCAGGGCCACTCACTGGAACCCCACAAGATAGCAGACTTCTCCAGTATTCCCACCTTTGAAAACTTTATTCTGCATGCCCTGTCTCTTTATCTTTTGCCACTTCCAACTTTACTTTTCTTCAGTTGATCACTGCCAGGTCCACATGTCTTAAAGGACCCTGCCCCTGGCTGGGCCCCAAGCATTAGCAGATGTAGTCCCAGCTATTCTGGTGGCTTAGGCAAGAGAATCACTTGAGCCCAAGAGTTTGAGGTTACTGTGAGCTGTGATCCACAGCACTCTACTGAGGTGACAAAATCAAACTCTGTCTCAAAAAAAAAAAAAAAAGAAAAGAAAAGAAAAGAAAACATAAGATCTGTCTTCACAATAAAATTTTTCTTAAAAGTTACAAGTCAGATGGATTTCATTGTAGAAGTTAATTAAGGGATAGAACATTTAGTAACAAAGAAATTTCAAAGCCATTTGCCAATGGTGAGTTTGTTAGGCAACATGTAGAAAGCATGACAGATATAACTTGCACTGAAAAAGGGATCTTTCTAAACTAGTTTGACTCATAAAACTATAGCTAGGTGAACTGAATAAACTGGAAAACTATCAAAATAAGTTTGAAGTGTACATCTGCTAATTTTAAACTTTAGCTTTTGGTGATAGTTGACAGCACTGATGTTACAAATACGTCTCAGTTTGCCATTCTTATCAGAGGTGTTGATGATGAAAATAATGTCAATGAAGAAATCACTTCTTTAGTGCCATTAAAAGACACAACTAAACCAAGAAATTTATGTGAAGAAGGAAAAAATATGTAAAATCAATCGTCTTCGTACATCTTCAAAATATCTGGTATAGTTATTGATGGTGCCTCCCCAATGGTAGGTAAAAGAAAGAGAATTATAAAATTAATGGAAAACAATGAAATTGCTGCCCAAACTTTGTTTGATGAACTCATTCAATAGTACATCAAAAATATTTGTGTATAAAAGATCTGAAAATAGATAAAATCATGCCAATCATAACCAAGAATGTGAATTTCATAATGGTCAAAGGATTCAACCATTATCAATTCCAGGAATTCCTTAAAAGGACTGAGACTGACAATGGGAACATCATTTACTTACTTCTGATAAGTTGTCGGTTGAGGCCAAATGTTGGAAAGATTTCATAATTTGTGACATGTTATCAAGTCATTTATGGTTATCAAAACCAAATTTGTGCCAGAATTGGTGACGAACACTGGCTTACAGATTTAGCATTTTTAGTGGATTTAACTGCTCATTTACATTAGTTAAACATGTGTCTTCAAGGTTTCAAACCATAACATCATTCCAAATGGAAAAGAAATTATAGCAAAGTCCAAGGCAAACAATTTCATGCATTTTACCATGTTGGCTAAATAGTCCTGTGAACAGTCAGGAATATGCAGCTTTGCTTTTTGATTCAATACAATAATTTGTACAATTTGTGTTGACTACTTTTCTTTTACTTTTATGATGAAAAATGAAAAACATTTCATTACTTAGGTATGTACTTTTTCTCTCTCAGTGATCACAAATTTGGGGCATACTCAATGATTTTATAAGAATCCCTGAATGGTCCACTACATAACTAAGATTTTTATGGGAGGACTTTTTTGCTTATCTGTAGTGGCAGATTAGCAGATTTCACAAAAGTTATTCAGACTTTTTTTTTTTTTTTTTGACTCATCAGCTTTTGTTAGTGTTTGTGTATTTAACGTGTGGCCCAGGAGAATACTACTTCTTCCAATATGGGCCAGTCATGCTGAAAGTTTGAATATGCCTGTTGTTAGACCAAGTTGAAGAAATGCTATTGTTGGAGATCTAGCAAATCATGACTTCATTGTATAATGAAAAAAATACCCAAAATAATTGTTATAATTTATTATGCTGTTAAATTATATTAAAAATGTAACTGGCAGAGTCATACATTCTCATGTGAATATATTTTTTTCCTTGGGTTTTAGATGAGCAAGAGAAGGTATTAAAAAATCAAAATCTCAGGAAAAAATGTGTCCCTGGCTCTGGTCTTCCTTATGTTTGTTGTGCTTTCACTGTCATCTTAGCATTCAAATCTAACGCCTTTTTTTTTCCTTTGAAAGTCCATAGTCCCCTGAACCTTCTATCTTCAATAACATTTGGTTAAGCAACGAGTCCTTCTGAATCACTTCTTTTGAATATTGTCTTTCTTAAAAAGTTGATTTGCATGCTCCTAACTTTTAATGCTCCCATTAGAATATACTTTAATAATTAGACTCAGAATTGAATAATCCCAAAATATTTTTTCTTTTCCCTCAACTTGCATGTGCTTTCAAAGTAAGTAATTCTCTGTTTTCAAATAGTTTTTGTTGTAAAATGTTTTATTAGTCAGACAAAGTAATTTTTAAGGTTAAAAAATAGATCATCACAATTGCTATATTTTTATTTCTCTACAAGCAAATTTCAATCTGCATTTTTGACAGGAGGTTATTAGATAACAACTACTTTTCAAGTAACTTCACATTGATTCATTGTGCTACAGATAATATATTCACTGAGAACATTGTTCCCAAGAAAGAGACTTAAAATTGTTTTTTATCATTCATAAAGCAACTTGTAGTAGCATTTGGAAACTGTATGCATTTTATATCTCATAATGAGTTTTCAAAGAACTCTTCAAGATTTTACTGAATTTAATATTAACAGTGTCTCTGAGGAAAGTTTGATAAGTTCAAGAAAAAAATGGTATTTGATTTGGAGTAAACTGCTATTTTCAATGTACACACATTTCTTTCCATATTTATCTTCTAACATTGAATGTATAGCTGACCTCTTTCATCCGAGAAACATTCATACACATCTTTGTTGTATTTTTATGTAGCCTTTTAGGCTCCAACTCACTTCTTGGCATCTCTTTCTGAAACTTCCAGTGCTTCAATTAATATTCCCCTTCATTTGTCATGACTCTACTTCCTCCCTGCCTCTATAGTTGATTATTTTAAGTAATATGTTAACATCAAAGAGATTGACACAAATTATTCTCATATAAAAATCTAAGTGATAGAAATATTCTACAAGAAAGTATAATAACTGGCCTAACACCCAGAGGCCCCCGGCTGTGGATATGTATGTTCTATTCTCAGGATCTCCAGAGCACACTTCCATTTTATTAGAATTAGAATTGGGTACTTGGAATAATGGTATATGAGGCATGACACATTTCAACCTCTCCTTCACTCAGTAAACATCAAACACCACACTCAACAAAGGACAGAGAAAGCTTTACTGGGATCTGTGCTCTCAAGGAACTGAGAGAGACACAAACATCGCAAATTGTAACGTGGCAGATTTTAACCTGTTAGAGACAGAAAAAGGTAGAGAAATCATTGAAAAAGTTAAAACTTTTGTGGAAAAGCAAAGAAGATAATGACCTCCAGAATGAGGAATTCCAGTTGGAAAATATCCGACGGCGATTTTTTATTGCATTGCACAAATATCATCACCTCCTGGCAGATGAGTGTTTTATAGTGTCAGATACATAAAACACTTTTCATTCAGAATTATAAAACTTTCCAAGATTCAATGATACACAAAACCCATGCTCATCGGTGAGCCACTGATCATTTTTGGCGAGTGACTAGAAGTGAAAAATTCAAATGACTAGGGTTTATGTTTTCATTCGGGGATCAAGCTTCTATACAACTGATAACTGTCTCAAGGTACTTGGTAAGCAAAACATACTTAAATAGGATATGAGTTTTGCCAAAATAATGCAGAAGATTATAAAATATAGACATAGTAATTTATGCCCCAGGCAAAGAATTTTGAAACCAATGATTTCTCCAAGATTTGAGTACATGAAAAAGAGCTTAAGCAAAATAACAGTTTAAGTGTCCAAGAGTCTCCAATTCCCATCTGTCCAGGTTTATTAACATCTCTACTCTCAGCAGTGTAGCAGACAACTGCACAAGGAAGAGATCCTTGTTCTCAAGGAACAGTAGTGAAAAGATATAGGCAGATTTGTAAATAAATAAACACAGTAAAATGTTACAAATAGGAGGATATAAAAAAGACACATCTGGAGCTCTTTAAAAGGAGAATAATTATTTCTAACTGAGGAGCAGATAATTTGAAAGAAAATCTCAAAGATTATATTTAACATTACTCTTCTTTTTACAATTTTTTATCTGCTTTTGTCAGGGAGGTGAACAGAGTTTTGTATAGAAAAACACAATGATGTGAATTCATAAGGGATATGCTCTCTCTCTCTCACTCACTTTTCTCTCTGTTAATGTATTTGTCAGTTGAGAAAATGTTTACTGAGTACATACTCTGCGTCCAGCTTGGGACATGTGTTATAAGAACCTGTAAAATATTAAAACATGTTTCCTGACTTAATATGTTTACCATTTTTGGAAAATCCAATAAGTATAGTGTATTTTTTTTTTTTTTTTGAGGCAGCGTGTTACTCTGTCACTCTCGATAGAGTGCTGTGACATCATAGCTCACAGCAACCTCAAACTTCTGGGCTCAAGTGATCCTCTTGCCTCAGCCTTCCAAGTAGTTGGGACCATAGGCGCTCACCACAACACCTGGCTACTTTTTGTTGCAGTTGTCATTGTTATTTAGCTGGCCAGAGCAGGTTATGAAACAGCCAGCCTTGGTGTATGTGGCTGGTGCTGTAACCACTGTGCTATGGGTGCCAAGCCAGTATCGTGCATTTTTTAGAACCAATTGATGACACATCCAAATTTTAAGGCATTCCCATTTGAGTAGTCTGAACATAATGACATGTATAGCTGGAGGATGGTGGATGTATGTGTTGCAGTGTCTATGGCCTTAGGAGTACAAGTCCAGTGCTGAACATGGGCAGAGGATTCTGAAAGACTTAGCAGAACATCATAAAATTGGAAGATGCATGGGAAAGGTAGGAAAATTTACTACTGTATTTCTATTGAATGCAGCTTTTCTTCTTTCTTTATCCTATTTTCTATTTTTCTTTCTATATGTTAACCTTTTTCATAGTGATTTAGCATGCATGAGTTTGGTAACCCTCTTCTCAATGTAGAATGCATGCAGCTTCTCAGTTGATATTACAAATGCAGTCATGTGTTACCAATTGGATAGAGGAAAAGACTTAATGAATTTTCCCATATCCTTCACTTATTAGTTAACAAATTAGGCCACATACAGTTAGATGTTATTAACCACTAAGTAGAAAGGTTTTATCCTGAGAAACTTTGAACAGGCTATATTATGCAACATTATTTTAATAGCATTCATTTCCAAATACTTCAATGTCGAGTTGGTACAAGTTACTGAATAAAGGCTCTACTTACTCTTTACAGAATGTCATTTTAAGGAGCTGTTAAGTCTATAGCATAAAATTCTCATTTAAATAAATTAAATTTTTTATGCATTCAAGTGAATGTTAAGCAAATATATTTATACGGGAAGGGTGCCACAAATTCATGTACAATGTGGAAATACTACCTGTAGATTTACTTTAAAACAAAAAAAAGAATTTTTTAAAAATAAATTTCTACTTAGCAATGGGTATGAATCATTGGATTGAGTGAAAAAGAACCATCTTCACTAATGTGGGTGGACATTTTCCAATTCTTTGAGTTGGGGGCCTGAGTAGAACAAAAAGGAAAAATTCCCCCCATCTCTCTCTTCTTGAACAAGGATGACCATCTTTTCTTGCTTTTTTACACCAGAAATCCTGGTTTAGGGGCTTTTGGATTGTGTAACTTATGACTTTAGCTACCTGGTTCTTAGGCCTTTGACCTTGAACTTAATCCTCTAGCTTACAGATGGCAAAATGTGGAACTTCATTGCTTCCATAATTGTGTGAGGCAATCCCTATAATAAATCTTTCCCTCTCATCTCTTTCTCAAAATGTGCATTATTATACACACACAGACGCATACACACACACACAGGTCTGACAATTAAGTTCATGAACTCATCCTAGAAAAAGTGCAGCATGTCTCATTGCTAAATATTACCATGGTCATCTTTGAAGTACCCCCTTTGGCAGCTATGCACCAACACCAGCACCTAATCCACCCCTCAAAGCAATTTCGGAACTCTTTCTGAAATGGCCATAAAAGCTATCGTTGTATTACCCTTGATGTGCTGAATGTCAGCAAAATGTCTTCCTTTCAATATTTTCTTTATCTCAAGTAAAGAAAAAAGTCAGTGGGGCCAGATAAGGTGAGTAGGGAGGCTGTTCCAAACGTTTAGTCGTTTACTGACTAAAATCTTCATGATAGAAAGTGCCATGTGAGCTGGTGCATTGAGACAAGAGCCACAACTTTCTCATGCCAAAATTTTTGGTTCATATTTTCCTGTTTCTCTATTAATGTTTACTTGATTTATTATGCTCCCCATAGTCTGCTGATGATTTTGATGCATAATTCCACAAATTTTTGCAACGCTTCATCATTAAGGCTTGGTAGTCTCCCAGCCAGTCCTGGATCAGTCCCCCGACCTGATCTTTCTTCATCAATGATATTTCTCTCCCCTCAGAGAAAAGTTTAATCGATTTTCACACTGCCATTTTATTCATGGAATTATTCCCATAGACTTGGACTAATGTGTCCATGATTTAACTTCTACCCTTGCCAGTTTTAACAAGAAATTTACGCACATTTGTTTGTTACTCTAATTTAAGCTCTGACATTCTCTTAATGGCACATGAAACCATGCAACAATGACGTAGAATGGTAGGACAGGGTGCTGTTCTATTCGTCATGCTGGGTAAGTACCTTGTTGCTTTGTTTTATCTCTTGTGCTACTGTTTCATAAGAGTTGTGAGTTTTAGCTTTTGGGGTGATTTTACACTATAGGGTATCTACCATGCTGACTCATTTATTATGCAGTTCTGTGTATTTCCTTCAAGGCAGATCTGGTCCTGCCAAATTCCCTCAGTGTTTTCTTGTCTGGAAAAGATATAATTTCTCCAACAGTTGTGAAACTTAATTTTGCAGCATACAAAATTCTAGGCTGGCAATTTTTCTGCTTAAGAAGACTGAATATGGGCCCCATTCCCTTCTTTCTAAGGTTTCTGCTGAAAATTTGCAGTTAACTGATAGATTTCCCTTTGTAGGTTAGTTGTTGGTTTTGTCTGGCGCTTGTAGAATTTCTTCTTCATTTTGAATTTGGCCAGGTTTGTTACTATGTATCTGGGAGATATGCTAGTTGCTATGAATCCTCTGAATATTTGATGATCATATTGTATCTAGATATCTGAATCTCTGGCAATACTGACAATGTTTTCCTCAATAATTGTCTGGAATAGATTTTCCAAGCTTTTAGCTTTTTCTCCTTCTCCTTCAGGGATACCTATAATTCATATTTAATTTGCTTTGCATGATCTAATATCTCTCTAAGTGATGTGTCTAAGTCTTTTTAATGCTCTTTTCTGCCTGTTTAAAAAACTTGTTTAGCTCAGTAGCCTTGTCTTAAAGCTCTGAGATTCTTTCTTCTCTTTGGTTAAATCTGCTGTTGAGGCTTTCTGTTGCATTTTGAAATTCCCTAAATGACTCATTTTTCAGTCTGATTTTGTGCTTTCTTGTATTGTCTAGCTTTTTAGTAAATTTTTACTGATTTCCCAAAATATTTTTTGGGTTCTTCTTGTTATTTTTTAACTTTCTCTTCAATTCCATTCATCTTATTTGTCATCATATTCTAAATTCCACTTCTGTTATTTTGGTAATTTTCTTATGGCTTACTATAGCTCCACCATGATCCCTTAGGGGTATTGAATTCTTTCGGTTTTCCATGTTGCTATGTTTCTTTTGCTGGTTCCTTCTTCCATAAATCCTCTTTTCTCAGTTCATGGCTAACAGGTTTGCAGGGGATTCATTATTCTTTGCTGGGTACACTCCTGCCTAATTAGATGAAGGGGTAGTCCCTAGGTGGTACTTTTTCTTGTCCTGAAATGTCGATGGAACAGGGGAAAAGCATGAACACCAAAAGGCTGTAGTACAGCTGTTCTGTTTTGTCCTATTTATCTATGATTGCAATAGTTCAAGCCAACGCTTGATGATCTTTGTGTGGGGTGATTCTGAGTTACATTCTGAGGTCCTGGAGGTTAGGATTTAACTTATGAATTTGAGGTAAACATAATTCCTCTGATAATATGAATCATGATGAGAAAATGGAAGTGTGTGAACAGCTCCTATATGCTGCAAGACAGTGTATGCACACACTGGCTCAGGCCAGCCAGCCAGCGAGGTGAGTGCAGAACAACTGGCCTTGGGGTGCAGCGTGCGTGCAGGCAGGTGCCTCCAGGCAGCCTCAGGTATCATATGACCATCATGACTGGGGTACGCCCCATATTTAGACTGGAAGCACCAGTTGTGGATGGTGAGGTGTCTGCATGAAAGCAGTTCAGGAACCTCTGTCCTTGGAACACATGTGCACAGTGACTTCACAAATATTAACTCTGGTCTAAGTGCAAAGCAAGGACTTCCATGCTCAAGCATCAAATACTGTCAGTTACTACCAAATAGAAGCATTCATAGATAATTACTATGTCTTCAGTAGACATAGAAAGGTAGAAACTATTTTTGAAAGCTGATGCAGCAGCACAAAGTAAACTATAGGCTTAGAGATACAAATTAAACTCAGATCATAACATTAAATAGAAAAGAACACTGTGTTCATATGTTGCTCTGGATGAGCAAATAAATGAAGTAGAAGACAGTTTTAAAATGAATTTTCCCAGGCTCTATGCCTATGGCTCAATGGGCTAAGGTGCCAGCCACGTATGCCTGAGCTGGCGGGTTCAAATCCAGCCCGGGCCCGCCAAACAACAATGACGGCTGCAACCAAAAAAAATTAATTTTCCCTCATGATTGACGATATAGTGATAAAATATACCAATTGACATTTTGAATTAGATGCAAGTCAGGAAGCCACTTCTGGTTCTTGTATGACCTCTACAGTTACAAGAAAAGTCAGAGAAAACATAAAAATGTTAATTTATACATTTATTTAAAATTAAATTCAGATACATGAAACTGATAAGCATGAAGATTTAATTATTTTAAGAAAACTTGTCCCACAAGTATCATCAACTATATATGTACTAAAGTTTAGAATTGAAAACAACTTGTGGAATTTAAGTATATATTTTCATTGCATATGTAATACTCCTAATAACTCCAGGAAAGATGAACCAAGGTCTTTCACATAGTAAACATTATCAAATATTGTTTGTAATCTTCCAGTTGCCAAGAGTAACTGATGTCTCCTTTCAATTACATCAGCTTAAAATAAAATTGCAAAATGTATACCTTTTGATGAGCTGATAAATGACTTTCAGGAAAGTGAAGCACAAAAATATTAATTGATATATCACATTAATAAAATATTATTACATATATCATAAATGATGGAAAAATTATAATTATTTTTAATTAGTAAGTCTATGTCGTTATTTATTTATAACTCTTATTCTCACTACATTTTATAAACATAAATATTTTTAAATATAAACTTTATATCCTGAGAACTTTAATGAATTGAATTTTCATATTGCATTGAGACCTACAGATTATGTATCATGTCCCGGTAGGAGTATTAAATTGTATTGAATTCAAACAAGATGAAGAGGCAGAGGTAGGGATTATAAGCAACTATTTTATGGTGTTTCTTTCTATAACAGGTGGCATATAAATGGACAAAACAATGGAGCTAAAACATGGGAAAAAAATAAAACATCAATGGAGGATGGAGCTAAAAGGAGTGGAGAGGGTAAAGGGAAATGAAGGCACTAAATAGGAAATGTCCAGTTTTGAATCAAAAGTTCAGTTTATTATATCTCAAACAAGAAGCAATGAATCAATAAAACTAAACTAATGGCACAGTTTTGCCATCTTAATGGTAGCTTGTGTGTGCCAGCAGTGAAGAAGTCTAGAGAGCCAGGTGGTGATAATATCACTAAACAAGTTTTCCACAACTTGTTGAGAATTGAATACTTTTCCTTGAAAGAAGTAATTGAAACCCTGGAAGAAGTGGAAATCATTCTGTACAAGGTCTTGGGGATATGGAGAATGACACAGATTTTCCAAGTTCAGCTTCTATAGTTTGAGCAGTGTTGTTTGACTTGTGCTCAAGCATTATCTTTTGAGAGGGTTGGCCTGTCTCTGCTGACCAATCTCAGCTGCTTCATCCTGAGCATCCTCATCATTTCAGCCAACGGGTTGCAGTAGATGTCTGCTGTAATCCATTGACCAGATCTCATACAACTGTAGTATATACTATCATTGCCATTCCACCAGACAGACACCATTTTTTGTAGCAATTTGGATAGAACTGGAGGCATTACCTTAAGTGAAGTATCTCAGGAATGGGAAAACAAATACCACATGTACTCTCTCATAATTTTGAACTAATCAATGGGCATGCATGGGCACAGAGAAAAATAAAAATCATTGTAAATCAAGAAAGAACCAAGAGGGAGGAAGGGGGATGTAATCCTACTAACGGGTACAATATTCAGGTGGAAGACACGCTTATAGGTCTGTCTAAAGCATTATATAATTGTCCACATAACAGAAACCATTGTATTGCCTTAATATTTTGAAATTAAAAAACAAAAATGAAAAGCTGTGGCTGTCCCTATAACAATACATAAATAGTTAATGTGAAGAATCTGTAGACTGAGAAGCATTGTGGTAAAGAGTTGAATTTATTTAAATTTTATCATATTCTTTTTTATTATTTTATTATTCTTTAAAATTCAGATTAACATGAGGGTGCAAATGATTAGGTTACATTGTTTATGTTTTCAAGGTAAAGATCAAGTTGTTTTTGAAGCAGTTGAGCTCTTCACCCTGGGGTTGTCCGTTAGGTGATAGCCTACCAAGCCCCCTCCCTCTCAATGTGTCCATTAGGTGATAGCCTACCAAGTCCCCTCCCTCCCCTCCTTTTGCCTTTTTCTCTTTCCCTTTCCCCACTTGAATATGCTTGTTACTGTCTTGCAGGTAGTTGTTTTCTATTAAATTCACATTATTGTTTTTTATTAAATAATAATAGTATGGGTATTGGATACTTGCATTTCCATGCTTGTGATATTTTACAAAGAATAATGTGTTTCAGCTCCATCCAGGTAAATACAAAAGATGTGAGGTAATCATCTTTTCTGTGGCTGAATAACATTCCATGGTATGCATATACCACAGTCTATTGGTACATTCATAGGTTGATGGGCACTTACGTTGCTCCCATGTCTTGGCAATTGTGAATCGGGATGCAATAAACATTCTAATGCAAATGTCCTTGTGAGAAAATTTATTTATACTTGAAAGTGTCAGAAATGGGTTGTTGACAGGGAACACTGGAGGTTTAAAGTAGTGTAAGAGATGCATAATTAAGATGCTGAGAATTCAAATGAATACTGAACAACCTTGATATACATGGTTACATGACATGGATTTTTAATGACATCTTTGTGCACAGTTGTGTGTTTTTATTTGGCTTAGTTTTTCAGCAGCGTTCTGAAGATCAGAGTAGAAATACCTATACCGACAAAGTTCTTTATGGCTAGAGTTGTTTCTTTTTCCTTCTTTCTTTCTTTGTGTGTGTGTGTGAAGAGGGTATGATCGTTTTTTATTATTATTATTGTTGAGGATTCATTAAGAGTACAAAGAAACAAGTTATACTGATTGCACTTGTTAGGTAAAGTCCCCCTTCTAGTTGTGTCTTGTCCCCAAGAGGTGTGTCACACCCCATGACACCCCTCCCTCCTTCCCTCTCCATGCACCCTCCACTTCCCCCACCCCCCACCATGTACTCAGTCACAATTGTCCCCATAATAGTATTGAGTACATAGGTTTCTTGCTTTTCCATTCTTGTGATGCTTTACTAAGAATAATGTGTTCCACTTCCATCTGGTTTAATACAAAAGATGTAAAATCCGGTTTAATACAAAAGATGTAAAGGCTCCATCATTTTTAATGGCTGAATAGTATTCTGTGGTATACATATACCACAATTTGTTAATTCATTCCTGGGTTAGTGGGCATTTAGGCTCTTTCCACATTTTAGTAACTGTAAATTGAGCTGCTATAAAAAGTCTAGTGTAAATATCTTTATAATAAAAGTATTTTTTTTCTTTCTGGGTAGATGCCCAGTAATGGGATTGCAGGATCAAATGGGAGGTGTAGTTTGAGTTCATTGAGAGTTATCCATACTTCCTTCCAAAAGGTTGAATTAGTTTGCATTCCCACCAGCAATGTAGAAGTGTACTCTTCTCTCCACATCCATGCCAACATCTGCAGTTGTGAGATTTTGTCATGTGGGACATTCTCACTGGGGTTGGGTGATATTTCAAGGTGGTTTTGATTTGTGTTTCTCTGGTAATTAGGGATGATGAGCATTTTTTCATGTGTTTCTTAGCCATTCATTTATCTTCTTTGGAGAAGTTTCTATTCATTTATCTTGCCCAGTAATATAAAGGATTTTTTACTGTTTTTTGTTGATTAATTTGAGTTCTCTGTAGATTGTAGTTAGAAAGCTTTTGTATGATTCATAATATGCAAATATCCTTTCTCATTGGGTAGGTTGTCTGTTTGCTTTGGTTGTTGTTTTCCTTAGCTGTACAGAAGCTATTCAGTTAAATTAAGTTCTATTTCTTTATTTTGGTTGTTGTTGCAATTGCCACAGAAGGCTACTTCATAAAATCTTTCCCCAGGCCAACATCTCCAGGTGTCTTCTTTATACTTTCTTTGAGGATTTTTATTGTTTTGTACCTTAGATTTCCATATAGTGTAGAAAAAAGGCAATAGATAAAGGTTACTGTTCATAATAAGTTTTGAAAATGGTTGAAATTATGGATCACAGGTCAGGTATGAAGAAAAATATGAAAATATATGAAAGGATTAATTCAGTTAGAAAAAATGGAGAGGTCAAGGAACTGGAGTCTTAATGCAGTTAGAACTTAGAGTGAGAAAACATGCAAGAATTTATGGATCAGAAGTGTAACATTTGACTTAAAGATTTTAAAGAAAAATGCTAATGTCTGATCAAAGGTAAAAACTACTGAAGTGACATAAAGGGAAAAAAAGTGAATTTTCATTCATAACAATTTGTGTAACTGAGCTACAAAGCAGTACATAAGTATATTGAATAAATAAACTTGGAATTCTCAAAAGTCAACAATTGGCTTATTTCCCTCTTTATTTTCAACATCCTTTTCTTAATTTTATTACAAGTTTTCTACAAAGAAAAGTCTAAACCCTTTAAGGAGACTTTGAACATATCTCTTGGATTAAATTATCCAACTCAGGAAGGTGGTGGTGGAGAGAACTTGTTTGAATAGTGAATTCTACGGCTGCCCCAAATATCACTATCAAAAAAAGTTGAAAGAAATCATATGGGGCAGCCAGGGACTCCGTCCAGGGACTGTGTGGCTATGCACTGCACCTGCCGCTCCTCTGACAGCACTGGCTAGGAACTCTGGGAGCCGCATACTCCTTGCCTTCGCACCAGTCCCTGCCATCTGGTCAGGGACTCAGGAAGCCGCTGGGCCCACACCTCCCTCCAGTGCCCTCCCTGCCTCTGGGAGGGGCCCTTCTCCCTGCCAGAGACTACTGGAACCGTGGGCTCTCTTTGCCAAAGTCACCGGGCACCAGGCACTCCCTGAACCATGTGCACTATCCTCCGCCCTGCTGCTGGATCCATGTGTGCCACACTCCGGAGCTGCTCCCACAGCCAGAACTCCCTGGCTGGGGAAATCCCAGAGGAACTACACAGGGTCACTCCCTACAAAAATCCAGCAACAATAGAGTGATCCCACTGAGGTCTTATCTTAGAGAGACACCTCCCCAACTCTGAGGATGGCCAGAGGCAACAGTGAAAAAAACAATCATGAAGCAGAATCAATGGAAAAGCTCTGGCAATATGAATAATCAGAGTAGATCAATTCCCCCAAGGAATGATAAGGCAGACACAGCACAAGAACCAATGTATAAACAAATGGCTGAGATGTCAGAAATCAAATTCAGAATCTGGATAGCAAATAAGATCAACGGAATGGAGGAAAAAATAGAATTAAAATTTCAAGCAGCAATCCAAAAGATGTCTCAAGAGTTCAACAAATTCAAAGACAAAATGACTAAAGATTTCAACACATTGAGACAAGAATTGGCAGCCCCCAAAGATCTGAGAAATACAGTAGAATCCTTATGAATAGAATGGAGCAAGCAGAAGAAAGGATTTCTGACATTGAAGACAAAGCTTTTGAATGCTCCCAAACTTTTAAAGAGGAAGAGAAATGGAGGACAAAAAACAGATCACTCTCTCAGAGAGCTCTGGGATAATTTGAAGAAAACCAATATTCGTCTTATAGGGTTCCCGGAAAGTGACAAAGTGGCTTCACAAGGCACAGAGTTTCTTCTTCATGAGATTATGAAAGAGAACTTCCAGACATGCCAAGAGATTCTGAAATTCAGATAGCAGACAGTTTCAGACAGTTTCCAGCATGACTCAACCCAAACAAGACATTCCCCAGACACATCATAATCAACTACACTAAAGATAATATGAAGGAGAAAATTCTGAAAGCCTGCCAACATAAGAAAACTATAACCTATAAGGGGAAGAATATTAGAATTACTGCAGATCTTTCTGCTCAAAATTTTCAAGCTAGAAGAGGATGGCCATCCACTTTTAATCTCCTAAAACAAAATTACTTTCAACTCAGGATCCTGTATCTAAACTGCCTTTCATTTATGATGGAGAAATTAAATACTTTAATGATGTGCACATGTTGGAGAAATTTGCCATAACTTAACCAGCTCTCCAGGATATTCTCAGACCTTCATGGAATAAAACTTGAACTCAATAATAACAGGAATCTACAAACTTATACAAAAACATGGAAGCTAAATAACCTTATGCTGAAGGATAGAATGGTCATAGATGAGACTAAAAGGAAATTACCAAATTTTTGGAACAAAATGACAATGAAGACACCAATTATCAGAACCTCTGGGATACTGCAAAGGCAGTCCTAAAGGGGAAATTTATAGCACTGCAAGCCTTCCTCAAGAAATGGAGAGAGAGGAAGGTAACAACTTAATGGGATATCTCAAGCAACTGGAAAAGGAAGAACATTCCAACCCCAAACCCAGCAGAAGAAAAGAAATAACCAAAATTAGAGCAGAATTAAATAAAATTGAAAACAAAAGAGTTATACAACAGATCAATAAATCAAAAAGTTGGTTTTTTGAAAAGGTCAATAAAATAGATAAACCTTTGGCAAACCTAAGCCATTAAAAAAAGAGTAAAATCTCTAATTTCATAAATCAGAAAAGGTAAAGAGGAAATAACAACAGACCCATCAGAAATTCAAAAAATCCTTAATGAATATTACAAGAAATTACTCTCAGAAATATGAAAATCTGAAGGAAATAGACCAATACTTGAAAGCATGCCACCTTCCAAGACTTAGCCAGAAGGAAGTGGAAATGTTGAACAGGCCTAAATCAAGTTCTGAAATAGTATCAACTATACAAAATGTCCCTAAAAGGAAAAGCTCGGGATCAGATGGCTTCACATCAGAATTCTACCAAACCTTTAAAGAGGAACTAGTACCTATATTACTCAACCTTTTCCAAAACATAGAAAAAGAAGGAATACTACCCAACACATTCTATGAAGCAAACATCTCCTTGATCCCTAAACCAGGGAGAGACCAACAAAAAAAGGAAACTATAGACCAATATCACTAATGAGTATTGATGCAAAAATATTCAACAAGATCCTAACAAACAGAATCCAACAACACATCAAACAAATTATACATCATGACCAAATGGGCTTTATACCAGGGTCTCAAGGCTGGTTCAATATACGTAAATCTATAAATGTAATCCAGCACATAAACAAATTAAAAAATAAAGACCTTATGATTCTCTCAATTGATGCAGAAAAAGCTTTTGATAATATCCAGCATCCTTTCTTGATCAGAACACTTCAGAAAATAGATTTAGATGGAACATTTCTTTAAACTGATAAAGGCCATCCACAACAAACCCACAGCCAATATCGTACTGAATGGAGTTAAATTGCAATCATTTCCACTTAGATAAGGAACCAGGCAAGGTTACCCATTGTCTCCATTGCTCTTTAACATTGTAATGGAAGTTTTAGCCATTGCAATCAGGGAAGAAAAGGCGATCAAGGGTATCCACATAGGGTCAGAAGAGATCAAACTTTCACTCTTCGCAGATGATATGATTGTTTATCTGGAAAACATCAGGGATTCTACTACAAAACTTTTAGAAGTGATCAAGGAATACATCAATGTCTCAAGCTACAAAATCAATACCCATAAATCTGTAGCCTTTATATATACCAACAATAGCCAAGCCTAAAAAATAGTCAAGGACTCTATTCCTTTCACACTAGTGCCAAAGAAGATGAAATATTTGGGAGCTTACCTAACAAAGGTTGTGAAAGATCTCTATAAAGAGAACTATGAAACTTTATGAAAAGAAATAGCTAAAGATGTTAATAAATGGAAAAACATACCATGCTCATGGCTGGGAAGAATCAACATTGTTAAAATGTCCATACTACCCAAAGCAATATATAATTTTACTGCAATTCCTATTAAAGCTCCACTGTCATATTTTAATGATCTGAAAAAAAAAAAAATACTTCTTTCTGTATGGAATCAGGAAATAAACCTCAAATAGCCAAGAAATTACTCAGAAATAATAACAAAGCAGGAAGAATCATGCTACCGGACCTGAGACTGTACTATAAATCGATAGTGATCAAAACAGCATGGTACTGGCATAAAAACAGAGAGGTAGATATATGGAACAGAATAGAAAACCAAGAGATGAATCCAGCTACTTACTGTTATTTGATCTTTGACAAGCCAATTAAAAACTTAGTGGGGAAAATACTCCCTATTAATAGATGGTCCTGGGTGTACTGGCTGGCGACCTGTAGAAGAATTAAACTGGACCCACACCTTTCACCATGAAATAAGACAGAATCTCACTGGATTAAAGATTTAAACTTAAGACATGAAACTATAAAAATACTAAAAGAAAGTGCAAGGAAAACTTTTGAAGGAATCGGTCTAGGTGAATATTTTATCAGGAGGACTCCCTGGGCAATTGAAACAGTATAAAAAATACACTACTGGGACCTTATCAAACTAAAAAGCTTCTGCACAGCCAAGAACATAGTAAGTATAGCAAGCAGACAGCCCTCAGAATGGGAGAAAATATTTGCAGGTTATGCCTCTGACAAAGGTTTAATAACCAGAATCCACAGGGAAACTCAAACGTATTAGCAAGAAAAGAGCAAGTGATCCCATTTCAGGATGGGCAAAGGACTTGAAGAGATATTTCTCTAAAGAAGACAGGCATGCACACAGGCCTACAGACACATGAAAAAATGCTCACTATCCTTAATCATTAGAGAAATGCAAATCAAAACTACTTTGAGATATCACCTAACTCCAGTAAGATTAGCCCACATAACAAAATCCCAAAACCCGAGATGTTGGCGTGGATGTGTAGAAAAGGGAACACTTCTACACTGCTGGTGGGAATGCAAAAAAATATGTTCCTTTTGGAAGGATGTTTGGAGAGTACTTAGAGATCTAAAAATAGACCTGCCATTTGATCCTATCATTCCTTTACTAGGTGTATACCCAGAAGACCAAAAATCACATTATAACAAAGACATCTGTACTAGAATGTTCATTGCAGCCCAATTCATAATTGCTAAGTCATGGAAGAATCCCAAGTGCCCATCAACCCACGAATGGATTAATAAATTCTGGTACATGTGTACATTGGAGTATTATTCAGCCTTAAAGAAAGATGGAGACTTTACCTCTTTCATGTTTACATGGATGGAGCTGGAACATATTCTTCTTAGTAAAGTATCTCAAGAATGGAAGAAAAGTTATCCAATGTACTCAGCCCTATTATTAAGCTAATTTATAGATTTCATATTAAGTTTATAACCCAATTATAGCACAAGAATATGGAGAAAGGGGTGAGAAAGGGGAGGGGATGGGGAAGCTTGGGTGGAGGGAGGGTAATTGGTAGGTCCACACCTACACTGCATCTTAGAAGGGTACAGGTAAAACTTACTAAATGCAGAATACAAATGTCTTCATACAATAACTAAGAAAATGCCATGAAGGCTATGTTAAACAGTTTGATGAAAATATTTCAGATTGTATATGAAACCAGCACATTGTACCCCTTGATTGCACTAATGTAC